>JANBQC010000402.1:0-26212 GCA_027576995.1 Dimargaris cristalligena
TGGATCGGTCGATTCTGCGACTGCGGGGGGTTCCCAGTTGTCCAACGGCTCGGCGGCGCCATACGGACAACCGCCCCAACAGCAGCAACAGGACTCCGTGGCTAAAGAGGAGAATATGAGTATCGATGCTAACCAACGGTACTCCCTCATGAAAAGACTGGCGCAGCGTGGCGTATCCACTGTGGTCTGCATCGCCAATGCCGTCGGCTTGGAAGAAGTAGACGACGAACTGCAGGAAGAATTCGCGCAGGAATGCTCCAATTTCGGGCAGGTGGTTAAAGTGGTCGTACACACTACCCCTTCCGACCCTTTGCCGGAACGGCAGGTCAAGATTTTCGTCCAGTTTACGGATGCTACAGGATCGCAAACCGCTTTGGCTGCCCTTAATGGACGGTGGTTCGGCGGCCGTCAGCTGAGTGCCTGGCTCTACGATCAGGATAAATTTTATGCTGGGAATTATTCAGCCTGAGTCGGCCACTTGGGAAAAGGGGAGATGTTATTTAGATATACCCCGCCTACTTCTAGCACTCGGTATTTCATGTGATTTTCTTCTAGAACCATGTGTCCAGAGGCCGATGAAATGGTTGGTTGGTATCCTTCTCCCTTCTTAAAATCATTTTTCCACTGGATCGACTGGTTTGAATAAAAGTTATATCAGCACAACGAGGATCAAGAGCGTTACATCATTACATAGTCCTGGCCAAGCTGCTCAAGCAAATTTTCGAATATTCGGGGGGGAAACAATTTAGTTAAATGATTTTATATAGCAATTAGTCAGAATGGCGACCGTCCCCATATGGAGGAGGGAGAGCAGTCCCAATTATAAACACCGCCTGACCACCTGCTAAACCGGGTAGAGAGGGGGTATGATTATAGTTTTATTTTAGGGAAGAGCATAAAAGGATAGATGCATTCTTTTACTCTTCAATCTTGGCCAGAACCTCGTTCTCGCGCATGAGCAGAAGTTCTTCGCCGTTCAGCTTGACGGTGGCACCGCCGAACTGGGGGAGCACGACACGGTCACCCTCCTTGAGCTGGAGGGGAATGGTTTTGCCCTCCTTAGTAATCAGGCCCGGGCCAACGGCCACGACATTTCCTTCTTGCATGGCCTCCTGGCTCTTCTCGGGGATGTAGAGACCCGACGTGGTGCGCTGTTCGGGCTGAATGCGCTTGACCAGAATGCGGTCGAGCAGAGGGACGATCTTGCGGATACCGGAACGGGCAGACTATAGGTAGAGAACGGGGGCGGGGTGATCGAAAATAAAAATAAAAGTTGGAGGAATGAATGTAGTCAGCCTATGGGGGTTAGCACATACTCATATTGCATGGCGGGGGATATTATTTGGGCTTTGCGGGAATTCCAGGGTGGAGGGGTTGCTGGATCATAGTGGATTCAGCTCTGTGGCTTACCATAATGGGAAATGGACAAGTGGAGGATAATTCGCAAACGAGGCTGGGTGAGTATCGAACAAGTGAGACGGGCTGCGAGGTAAAGGAAGAAGAAGGGGCGGCGGCGGTGAGTGAAACAAGAGAGAAGGGGAGGGGGTAGGGTAGGCAGGCAATAGTACGCACAAAAACAGATAAGGTTGCTTTCGTGGTTGGCGGTTGTGTGTGTATGTGGGGTGTGAATTAAGGAAGACTGCGCCCAATAGATGCCGGGTTGAGAGTATCAAGGGGGACTGCGACTTAGTCAATGCATCTAGTGGGTGGGACTTCTTTGTATACTATGATTGGCCGGTGGGGTGTTTATCTCTAACACCTGGCGGTGCTGCGGTTCCATCGGGTTCTCTGGGCCACACCAATCACCACGGCTGGCTGGTTCTTATTAAGCGCATGTGTAGAAGAGTAGTATTATTATTCATCCGTTTCAACGGCGACCCAACGGGGAAGACAACATCCACCGCCGTCTCTCCCAAGGGTTCGAGAAAAAAAGTGTCCCCTATTGGGGGCCTTCCCCGTTATGGCCACCTCTCAATAAGCGCATGAGTTGGCTATATGCTCTCAGGCTGGTGGTATCACACACACGCATTCATTCATTCAATCATTACGTTGACCTCTCCTCCTCTCCTCCTCCTCCTACTTATCACTTATCCCAAGGCTCGCCTGTCTAGTTTAGTTGCCTATCTTATTTCCACTTCAATCCGTTGTGTGACTTGCTAAACGGTAAGTCCTTTGAAACCCTCCCGCTCCTCCCCCAAAGATCCTTGACAGCCGACCCTCCTCCACTCCACCCACTGATCAGCCCACTATTTCAGGAGTAGTCTCTTCCTCTGCCTCAGCTCATATTGGATCTCCTTCTCCACTCCTTGTCTCACTCCCCTTCCCTCCATTGCTATTTGCCATTCCCCACCTTTCTAGTTTTCAAAATGTCCAGTATTGTTCGCGCCTCCCAGACCGCTGCCCGGTCCGCCCCCAAGCGGGTGTCCGCCCTCCAGCTTAGCCTCTACTCCACCCACAAGGAGATCAAATTCGGCGTTGAAGGCCGGGCCGCTCTGCTTCGCGGTGTCGATTTATTGGCCAACGCCGTCGCTGTGACCCTGGGTCCCCGCGGTCGCAATGTGCTGATCGAACAGGCCTACGGCAGCCCCAAGATCACCAAGGACGGTGTCACCGTAGCCAAGAGCATCACCCTCGAGAATAAGTTTGAGAACCTGGGCGCCAAGCTAGTCCAGGACGTGGCCAACAAGACCAACGAGACCGCCGGTGACGGTACCACCACCGCCACCGTGCTGACCCGCGCTATTTTCACCGAGGGCGTCAAGAACGTCGCCGCCGGATGCAACCCCATGGACCTGCGCCGGGGCGTCCAGACCGCCGTCGATATGGTGGTGACCTTTTTGAAGGAGAAGGCCCGCCCCATCACCACCAGCGAGGAAATCGCCCAGGTGGCCACTATCTCCGCCAACGGCGATAAGGCCATCGGCCAGCTGATTGCCCAGGCCATGGAGAAAGTCGGCAAGGAGGGTGTCATCACCTGCAAGGAGGGTAAGACTATCGAGGATGAGCTCGAAGTCACCGAGGGTATGCGCTTCGACCGGGGCTACATCTCCCCCTACTTCATCACCAACCCCAAAAACCAGAAGTGCGAGCTCGAGAACCCCCTCATCCTGCTGTCCGAGAAGAAAATCTCCCTGCTCCAGGACATCATTCCCTCCATGGAGGCCGCCGCCAAGGCCCGCCGTCCCCTGCTGATTGTGGCCGAAGACATCGACGGTGAGGCCCTCGCCGCCTGCGTCGTCAACAAACTGCGCGGCCAGCTTCAGGTATGCGCCGTCAAGGCCCCCGGCTTCGGTGACAACCGCAAGTCTATCCTGGGCGATTTGGCTGTCCTCACCAACTCCACTGTCTTCTCGGACGAGCTCGAGATGAAGCTGGAGAAGGCTACCCTCGATGACCTGGGTTCCATTGGTTCCGTCTCCGTAACTAAGGAAGACACCGTCTTCCTCGACAGCCAGACCGCCAAGGAGAACATCACCCAGCGTTGCGAACAGATCAGGGCCTCCATTAACGACCCCGCCATCTCCGACTACGAGCGCGAGAAGCTCCAGGACCGCCTGGCCAAGCTCTCCGGTGGTGTCGCCGTCATCCGCGTTGGCGGTGTCTCCGAAGTCGAGGTTGGTGAGAAGAAGGACCGCATCGTCGATGCCCTCAACGCCACCCGCGCCGCCGTCGAAGAAGGTATCGTTCCCGGCGGGGGTGTCGCCCTCCTCAAGGCCACCGAATGCCTGGCGGACTATAAGGCCCCCAACTTTGACCAACACCTTGGTGTCAACATCGTCCGCGCCGCCATCCAGCGTCCCTGCCGTACCATCGTCAACAACGCCGGCGGTGAAGGTTCCGTCGTGGTGGGCAAGATCCTCGAACAGCACCTCAAGGACTTCAACTACGGTTTTGATGCCGCCACCGGCGAATATGGTGATATGATCGAGCGCGGTATTCTGGACCCCCTCAAGGTTGTCCGCACTGCTTTGGTTGATGCTTCTGGTGTCGCTTCCCTCCTCACTACTTCGGAATGCATGATCGTCGATGCTCCCCCTAAGGAGAACGCCGCTCCGGCTGCTGGTGCTGGTGGTATGGGCGGTATGGGTGGCATGGGCGGTGGTATGTTCTAATTTTTTTTAATAGTAGTATTCGTAAAATGCCTTTCATATCTCACTATTCACCGAAAATTATGCCTTCCTTACTTAAGGTAGTTCTACTATTTACCACCTTCACAACACACCACATCCATCCCGGATATCCTCTAACTTGAAAAGATTTATCAAAAGTACACAACCCTTCACTAATAAATATGTAACCACCCCCAAAATGATAGCAATAATGACACCATCCCATTGAGAAATCGAGAGCTTCGGCACACTGGTCTGGGTTGAGCCACAGTCTTAAAAGGGCGAATTGTCGAATAATTATGTGGGTAAGTAGGCGAACCATTGTGGGGCTCTATACACCTATTCTCTTAATGCAGATATATGCGCGATTGTTATATTATATTTGTAAATATTAACTCATGTAGACCATTAAATAACCTATCTTTATTTTATAGACACTACTAACCCGGCAATTCATTAAGCACAGTAATTAGTCCATCGGCCTCGTAGATTGAGGTGGGTTTGAAGGAGGAGGGGTATGGCCATTGCCGCTAGCTCGCGCAGTGAGTACGTCCCGGGGTCGAATTTGCTTATGGTAATCGTAGGCCATAGCAGCCCCTTCCTCCGGCTTTCTAGCATTTCCTCCCCTCACCGGGTAGGCATCGTCATCTGGATGAGCGGGTGCTACCGAGTTCAAGCAAGCGGGCTGACCACACGTTCGGTGGTGCTTGGCCGCACACGCGGGGCATTGGATAAACAGTAAATGACAGGCGCGGTTCATACAGTTCGTATAGTCGTCCCAGGGGGTATGGCCACATTGGTGACAGCGACTGACTACGTGGGGAGTCACCCGTTCACCGCGCCGATTATCAAAAGTGAAGTTCTTGCCTACAAACAGGGAAGGCGGGGAGTGACTGGGGGACACTAGCGGTATCGCTGTCGCAGCCGTTGCCAAACGAATGTATTGGCCGTAGGCGGTAATTCCTCCCTTTAATACGGCCACTTTACTGAGGCCCTGCGATTTAAGGTACGCCCCCGCTTTGGTACACCGAATACCACCGGTACAGTACATGAGAATTTCGGGGTCCGAGTCCCCTTGGCCATCGTTCGCCTCCCGCTTCGCTTGGTCCACCACTTGGTCGAGCTGTTCCCGCATGGCTTCCTCGAATGTATCAGAATTCAGGCGGGTGGCACCGACGAAATAGCCGATTTCGGATTCGTAGTGGTTGCGCATATCAATGAGTTGGGGCGATGGGGGAATGTTAGGGAATTGCGGTGGAGTTACTAAGGAAGAGGATAAAGACGGTGTTGATGCGGATGTTAATGCTGTTGCTGATGTCGACAATGGTGGTGACAGTGGTAAAGTAGGTCCATCAACGGGTAGAGCCAATAGCTTTCGGATTCGACGGTCAAATTCGGAGGGTTCTACATGATCGGCCCAGTGGCTATGGACATCCACCGTGGCCGGTACTGGTAGTTTATCCGCCACAATTTGCGATCTAATTTTCATCCGCAGGTCCGGAAAATCGCCCTTCTGGACCGTCCGCTGGGCTGCGGCCATTCCGGGGGGTCCCCGAGGTCGAGGTCCCCGAACCGAGGGCGAAGTCCGCTTAGTAGTATCCCCATGCCCAGCCCCATTCGGTAGACTTAGGTTCCATTCGTACCGGGTCGGATGCATCAGCCCGGTGTCCTCTAACGCGGACCGAAGTTCGCTTAAATACGGTACGGGACAGGAAACCTGGGCATTGATACCTTCCGGTGAGAGGTAAATACGGCCGGTAACTTGGTATTGCGATAGAACCTCGTAGAGGCGTTGGCGGATAGGCTCGAGAAGGATTTTCGGATCGGATAGCCGGGCCGAGTGGCTACCTGACGATCCACAGGGATTGGTAGCACCGGAGTTAGAGCCGGAGCCGACCCCGGGTGGCTGAGGTGCAAACGAGTAGATCGAAAGGGTTTGGTACGGAATGGGACTGAATTCGGGGGATTGTTGGAGAACCGGGGTGGTTGGCCTGCCGTCGAATCTACTCTTGGGTGGCGCGGCCGCCGGGGTGGTGGAAGCGCTAGTGTGCTGCCATGCTGTCGATCCCCTCGCCAATGGCTGCCATGGGATCAAGGAGGCATGCCCCACCGGGAAGCGGAAGAAGGTTCCAGGGAGACGTCCTAGTAGCCCACTGTTACCTGTGGCTGCTAGACGGGCAGAGTGTCGAGCTAGGCCCGGTATCCGCTGTAACGCCTGGTAAGCCATCGGATGTGGTAATAATAAGAAATGGCGGTTTGCTGCCATAGAAGGTGAAAGAAAGGGAAGCAAGTCAAAAAGCAATGCCTCGGCCTAGAATATGAATGTGTAATGGAATCAGGGCTTTGCATGGCCTTTCCTCTGTCTATTTTTTGAATGTTAGTTAAACCTCAAAATAATTTTAGATGCGGTTGAAATAAGGCGATCGCATCCACTACCACATTGCCATGATTAGTATTTTACCCCCCTTGCATTCATTACACTTTCAGCCTGGAAGATATTTACGAAATGGGTGTTTCTCCATTCAACAAGCAAATAGAGTATGTGTGAAATTAAACAAAGCCACATAGGAATTGAAATACAACATGAATAATAAAACCCCCCAAGTAAAACGAATCCATCAAGCGGATTCTTTGGTATATTATGTAGCCAAATCTGGCCCATATTTCGAAAAAGTGAGCTGGCACCGAGTAATATTCCATAAACACAATCCCGTCACAGAAGTCAGATAGTAGCCATTGGTTGGAGTGGCTATAGACACCGTAGAATTGCTATAAAAGTGCTAAATGTATATGGGAGAGGTTCAACTAAGCTGTATAATGAAAAATCCGCTGGATGAAGAAAACATAACCGGTTAAAAGTAAATCTCCCATATATTATCACATACACTTATCATTAAAAACCTTATACAGCTGGGTCGGATTTCGCCCATATAAATTTACAGTTGTACTAGAAATAGGGTAATAAAATACCGACCGGTTGATGATACATGTAATATTAGCTATTAACAAAACTCATTCCAATAGGACACTGACATACCGTGGATAAAGTAAAGAAATGACTGGGAAAAACACCTCAATTGGAATACACTATTCAACCTAGTAGTATGAAAGACAGTGTGGCTTTTTCAACCAGCCAGTTCAATAATTTACATCAAGACTATCAAAGGGTCTCATCCAAAGTCCCTTTATCCTTCACGCAGCCACTATGCCATTGTCATTGATATGAAAAAGTTCAAATTAGCATCCTTAGCACCTGTTTTTATCCTATTCTACCTCCAAAACATACATATACCTACTTACTTTTCAATATCCGTCAAACAAAACTGTCAATATAAATAGGGCATATTCCCCCCATTGAAAAGCAACTTTATACACAAATTTATTAGATGAAAGAAAATTTAAATACACATTTAACCTGCTCATTGGCAGGCACCACCGTGGTATGTATTATACGGTGGCTGGTACAATAGGCAAGCCCCTATCTGCATCAGACAGGGGCTTGTCCTGCTCGGTAGTTGGGCAATCCCTGCCCAGGACAAAGGAAGGATTACCCATAACACCCACTTGGGGGTGGATATATATTTTTATGGCCTGCATTACTGCAGGAAGCGACCTGTATAATTGTGGACAGGTCACTGGCTGTTGGAAAAAGGGCCTAGAAATGGCCATTGTGGGGGGGGGGGGAGGTCGGGGAAAAGAGGAGGTGTGATGTACCAATATGTGGCAAAGAGTTTGGGATGGTTTGCACATTAGGATATCCAGGTTATTAAAAAATGATGAGGGAATATTGGGGGAGGCCTCCAGTCTGCTATTTATATAGTGCTTAACCAAGGGTTTTATTAACCAAGTACTATATAGGGTGACCCTACCACTCCCAGCAAAGTAAACTACAGTTCTAGTTCTATTGCATTGACTTATCGGGGAGACAATGTCCTAGTTGCTAATGGGTATTAGGAATGGTATTAGCAGTTGTATTCATGACCACCCATTCCCTTTGTTAATGATTCATATTACAACATGGAAGCCAACAATAAGTCATTCGACATTCAAACCAGTCACTGGGGTATAACTAGGAACAATGAATCGATGCTATGACCCAATCCCCTGTGTATGGCACCCCTTCCTGGGATTTGGTTATGGCTGGGGTTTCCTGACAGGTGGGTTATTCTACAAAATGGGCTATTTGCAATAACTATTCAGTAAAGTATCCTACAGTATCGGGCCTATTCTTACACAAAAATAATCAAACAGGTGAGGAACATTAGACCCTGCAGTGAATAAGGCAATATGCCTTATTTAGGGATATCAATCCCGGTCAGGCACTATATTGTGCTGCTGATGGATCCAGCTGGACTCCGCCCGACTATCCGGACTGCTAATCAAATGACTGCAGGCTAGCCATAACATGGACAATGGCCAACACCGTGCTCCTAATATGAAGGGTGAAGCCTTCAGACCTTTAACAATGTGTTGTAGCCGCCGATGGACAGGAAATTGCAGATAATCACCCTAGTACAATTATGGTAGATAATTTAAATTCAGTTACTATGATTTATTTATTTTTGGTTTTTGCCTCTCGTGATAATTAGGACAGGTACTAGTAAGTATGCCTGGTGTTTAGTATAGTGGCTATATCATCCCTTCATGGGTTGAACAGTGTGCTGGTATCTTGGACTAGTCTTCATGTTATGCTGTTAATGCGGCACCACCGGAGGTGCCTAGTATCAACCAGAGGCCCCATGGACCGGGGGTCCCCACCAGAACACCACAGGTGCATACTACACCCATGGCTATTGAACCACCAGACATTAGGGACATCAATACTCCACTATAAAAACGGGCCATTAGGATACCCTGATGTGGACCCTTAGATGACTATTAATCCTATCCGCTGCCCATTAAACTATTACTGCCTATTATCATCTAGTGTCCTCATATCTACTGCTATTAATAAAAGAGACCTTCTTAATTTAAATGCGCTCATACATATTCGCTATCAGCAATACCATTGGTATTATGATTTTTCCGAATAATGCACCCACTGCTGGGCCATAGGTATATAGTGATGGCTTTATATACATGATTAAGAATACCTCCCTCCCTTTTTATGGAATTGCCTCGCCTGCCTTCTGGGGTGCATAGTTTCAACAGGACTAATGTTCGGGCCACTGTCAGTCATATAGAATATGATAAAGTCAATAAACTAGATGGCAATCGTGCGGTGGAGATTGTAATAATACTTGCTTGGAACGATTGGACCTGAATTCCCAGGATTGCTCGTTTTATGGCCTTAATAAGGAACGGTATTCCCGGTTGGCTTGATGCCATGATTTTAATACTTTATAGGTGTAATACAATCCTACTGTACCCGGCTTTAGATGACAGATGGTAATAAAGACAGCCGATTATATTTTAGCTGAGAATGCATATTTAATTAATAGCTTGTTTTCATTTACAATTAGATTAAACCGATCCCATATTTATTGTACTGTCCGCCAATGAATATACCAGGTGGGCTTGGAAGAGGTGGGTTGACGCACATGGAATAGTAGATTGGCTATGCCTGCTCCCCCCAGATTAGGGTACCCAATTTAAGGGGGAACAATCTTAAAGCAAATACCAATTTATACATCCATTTTCAGGTATACTGAGTATAGCATAGGTGTCATTTCCATAAGAATGGTTGGGCATTAACCAGGTGGCTTGGACCAGAGCAATTGAATGGCTGTCTTTTTGCCAGTGTTCAGGCAGTAATGTGCTTATTCGGGAGTTGAAAGGTATATGACACTGGTATTCCTGAGGGATGCATGTCAAACACGTGACTTAGTATTACGAAATAGTGTCCAGTATTATACGGTTCGTTAAAATAAATTATATAGTAATTGTGGTGCAATTGATAAGAAATTCAGAGGTAGCCTGATGGGTTTATATACCCTGTATGTAGTTTTATTTTCGACATAAGGTAAATTGTTCAATTAGGTTGACCATGGCGTAGCATTATCGTTGCCAATATCCCACACTTTGCTGCGACAGAGTGAATCACTTACGAAGCACTAGTTCAATTGGTCTAGTATTTACAGGTTATTTAGTTGGATTATCTTCTACTGGGTCAGAATGTTGGTTGAGCCTACTGTCCAGCGCGTAGTTATCGATTGAAAGAGACCAGTTTCTTAGGAAATTTCATACGTTTGATCCCACTTTTTGCGAAACTACCACTATTCCTAAAGGATATTTAATGCAGCCGTACAGAATCAGGATGTTTCCGCGTTGCTCTAGATTAATATCTTGGGAAGATAAACTGTAAGGGGGCGAATTCCCTATGCTTGCGTTGAGTCAGGAGGGGGATGGTGGGGTACGTTTTTATATTCCCTCAGCGTCTGGGGGTTATTCCTATTCAATCAGTATCAGCACTATTCCTTTACACCCCGTCCCAGGAATGCAGAGGGATCGCATTGTTGTGCCTTCGGGTTTGAATAAAAGCTATAATAGGGTAGGGCGGGCATCCAGTACAAATAATTATTGTCTGGCTATAACAAAAGGATCTGGGGGGTAGTAAAGTGTTAAACTCGAGGTACCTATGTAGCTCTTTTAAAAATCGGTAGAAATGCGCACCTCGCTAATACCGCGCCTTCAGTTATGTCTAATCTAATACGCCCCCTTGTCGTCTTGTGTTAACTGCAATTCAATCACCGGCAGCGCATGGTTAGTCTGCAATTGATTTCATTGCGGATTGGTGCCCTCCTGGCGTATAACTGCGTATATATCACCACCCCTCCCGTGGGGCGTTTAATGTGCAGCAACAGGCTTGGGTTTGCTGACTCGCATTCGGTGGCATTTTCCCACAAATAATGCCACCAGCCAATATCCACATACACTTATGGATTGGTACTACTAAAAAAAACAGATTTATTGAATAGGGGGGCCCGGATATGGTTTTTCTTTCGACCCGCAAAAGGACCTACCCTCATACCAAACAAGTAATATACACCGTGGAATGGGTTTCCATCTAGTGGTCGGAATGCGAATTATTACTAAATATGATGGGAGGGGTCAGTCAAGGCAAAGGCGTAGTCCGTGATGGGCTTACAGTCCTTCTTTTCGACACGATGGGTCGATTGTTGATTGAATTTCTCAAAGAAGTAGCGGTTCTCCGCGGAAAAAATGTAAATGGCAACACTGTTGGGGTTAGTGAACTGGCCCTCGATCACCAAACAGCCATTATGTTTTTGCACCGCGTTGACGGGCATGCCGTCCAGGTCCTTGACGTACACGTGATCGCCCAGATTAAAGTCGGCGGACGCCGCACTGGCGTACGGGAAGAGGACGTTACCGGTTTGGCCAATGGCGGAGCCAGTGCGGGCATAGCAGCCATAGGGTTTGGTGGCGGACTTGCCCTCCACCACGGTGTACCATTCCTGGCCGTTCCAGCGGCCCGACCCGAGCTGGGCCAGACTTTCGGCAAAGGGCTTGGTTACTCGGCGGGTGCCCGTGGGCTTGCCGCTGGTACAGATGTTGATGTTGACATACTCAGTGGAGTTGCGGTAAAATTCGCTAAAGGCGCTCCCGTATTGGTCAACGATCTTGTCGCTGTTGTATGGACTGGTGGCGGCGGGTAGGGCGCTGGCCGAACCGGCGGTCAGAGCCAGGATGGTGACGGCACAGCCAACTAAAATAGACTTGAGCATTTTGGACGTTATATGTATGATAAGATAGTAAGAGTAGTGGCGATGCGGTAAGAAGTACAGCGTGAAAGGAAATTTGACGACCGGCGTAGGGGATAATAGGGGCAAAGGGTTGAAGCAAGTAGGGTTGATAATTTAGCAGAGTGTGCAGATGGGTCGCTTTTATAATTTCCGCAGGGTAAATGAATCGACTGGTTGTGAGAATGAAGTGAAGGGGCGGGTTGAAGGGGGTGCGGCGGAAAAAAATATATTCAAGGCTCCAGTTCAGATGGGAAGGCCCAAATGTGAAAGGAGTGTTCACAGATGATATCTTGAAAGGGAATACCAGATACCTTGAAGCGTGCGTATTTACAGGGGGGTGCAGGCAGCTGACCAGCGAGGCCTAAAAAAGCGCAGGCTTGTATTCCCCATTATAGGGCCGTATTGGTTATACCGCCCACCCCTGATTCAATAATAATTGTTTATTCAACAATTCCTAATGCATGGGGCCGAAGTTGGAATCAAGGGGGGCAAAAGCCACATTGAGCATTGATCGGCCCGTTTGTACGAAGCGTCGGAGGCAAATATGTATAAACGAAGTGCCGGGCGGACATAATGGGTAATCACTACCTCGCTCATAGCAAAGAGGGCTAAAAGCACCCCCCCCCTTCTGCTTCATTCAGTGAACACCCAACAATCGGTTACCGTAACCTGTAGGTTTAATGAGATTTAGGGACATTCCGGTCAACTGTGCCTACTTCTATTTGTATGATAATTATGGGTCGGGCTAAAGAATGGAGCTTCAGTACAGGAGAATACGAGCAGGAGGGCTATTCACCCGAGAATGGTGTACACTGATAAACAGGGGTTAGAATGCTCAGTCGTCCCATTTACAAAGGGATTGGCGATAGTTCCTCATGCCACATCCGGGTCCCTTATTGATTGTACTTTACCAAGCCCCTCCGGGGGGTTCTTGCCAAAGGGACTGTGGCTATGTAAACTCGTTGGGGCTTAGGGTGCCATTGTATCCACTGGTCCATTCCCTTAGCGATTAATTGGCCTACTTGAACTGGCGAAGGGTAGATCGGATTCATTATAGAATCCCTCCAATGCTACTGTAATGAGTGATGTCATTTAAGCTAAGCCCATCAGAATTATGGCGGGCCAATCTATATAAGGGTCAAAACAAACTCGCCATTTAATTAAGTTGCAGTTATTGATCGGTGTTTAAAGGACTGTTACGTTGGGCCAGTGGGTATACTCGAATGCCTATTAATAGGCCACACCAACATTGTTTTGCCCACATCATGTCAATCCTTTACCCAAAGACTTGGCACAGAATCGATGACTTAGTCCTTAAACCAATTTAAGCTACAACTTACAAGCTCCTTCATACCGGACTAGGTAAAATTGAAATTCAATAAGATGGTTCCGTCTCAGTGCTTGTCCGAGGGTTAAATCTATAGCGTATACTGTCAGTATATATTGAGTATATTATCAGCTTATCTTTGGAAATAATCCATCTAAGTACCTGATAAGGAAATACCATATAATACGGCTGAATGCAAAAAACCATTAAAAAAAACACCCCGTAATATCTAGATTAGCATCCAACTATGTGATTGGCTGATGCTGAGACCTTTTCCAAGGCCCTGTTTTTTCTCATCCCACTGTGGCCAATTTACCAGAATAGGGAAAATCACTGGCCCAGTTGAGTTGGTACCACCTAAACCGAAGTGGCCCTCAAGCAGATCGAGGCATTTCAAAAAGCAACCGAGCCCTTTTCACTCTTTTCCCCCATCCTTCTCTCCGTATTTTGCCAGTACTCGGGCTTTGCACACCATTGCTGCTGCTGTTCCGCCCTCCATTACCCTCCCAGTTTGTTGTCGCAATGAGCTGCTCCGCCGGCGATTCCCCACTGCAGTCAGGTACGTCGAGGTCCTCCCAGCCTCCCTTGTCATACCGCCACCGCAGAGCCATACCGGGCCTAGCTCATCAACTAGGACCGGTAACCGGGTAGCGTTCCATAACAAGTCCTGGGTTGAAGCGGGGCTGTTGGCCCCACCTATCGTTATGTTATATCATACGAGTTAGAAACTGACCATTAAAAATATGTAAATATCCCTTGCTACTCGACTCTTTTAGAGCACTGTAACCTGGTACCGGAAACCGCCTGGTACCAGAGCCCCTGGGCGACCGGGGCTTTGACTCTGGCCATCGCCAGCTACTTCGTCTACCACCAAATCCGACACACCATTAGGGTCACGCGAAAGACGGCCGCGAAGACCCAGGAGACGACGCCGACAACGACCTCCCCCCGCAATATTGTCCCCACCACACTTCCCAAGGAGAAGTGCGCCGCTTCCCCCGATTCGCCGACGTCCGAATCCCCCGCCTGTTGCCGCGGGGCTGCTTCCCCAACCGCTTGCCAATGCCCATCGTCCGCCCTGAAGGATCCGGCCACCCGGGAGGCCATCTTATCCACCTACTACCACGAAGCGCCGCTCAAAATCTTCACCGGGGGTCAAACGGGCACTGCCCAGAAATTTAGTCAGCTGCTGAAGGAGCAACTCGCGTCGGCAGGAAAAATCCCCGCCGTCATCCAGGATATCGCCGAGTACGACACCGAAAGCTTCTTTACCGAAAAAGCCGTTTGTGTGTTTTTGTTGGCCACCTATAATGTGGAAAATCCCACAGAGTGGTTTCTCAAGTGGCTGGAGGATGCCAAGTACGATTTCCGACTTGGCAACGAATGCCTAGCCCACCTACGGTTCGCCGTGTTTGGCTTGGGTGACTCGGCCTACGGTGACGAATTTGGCATTGCTGGACGGAATACCGATAGATGGTTGGGCTCCCTCGGTGCCCGCCGTATGTACCCCCTGGGCGAAGGTGATAAGAATGAAGGTAAGTAGTGTCCACCTTGTTGATTAGCAGGTATATTGGCCCCTAAACCAACCGTCAGCAATATTCCTAGGGTTAGGATCGGCTCGATTATTTGTTTCCGGGCCTTTTCTTCGAGTTACTTACCTATAATCCCTACACTGCTATCCTTTATTTATCTCCCCTATATAGACCAACTCGCCAGCTTCGAAGCCTGGACACAAGGTCTACTGAGCACCCTTCTGGATCCTGAGGCCTACACAGCACCCATCGAGGCCGACGCCCGTATATCGGACGCCGAGGACGAGGACGAGAACGAAGAGGACACCACCCCGGATAACAAGGATGTGCTCGGCGGCAGTGATGGTGAAATGGTCGACCTCGAGGATATGGGCGGCGTGGCCCGTCGTATCCAAGAAGCCCGGGAGCAGCGCCGGGATGATGAGGCCAGCTTCGCCGCTTCCCAAACTTCGCGAGTCACCAAGCGACCCTACCGGCCCATCGGCGAGGGTGCCGAAGCCCGGCCCGTCCGAGCGCCGCGGGCTATGGTCAGTCCCATGATTCACCAGAACCTGACCAAACAGGGCTACAAAGTCATTGGGTCCCACTCGGGGGTCAAAATCTGTCGGTGGACCAAGGCCGCCCTCCGGGGCCGGGGCTTCTGCTATAAGCACAGTTTCTACGGCATCCAGAGCCATTTGTGTATGGAGACCACCCCGTCCCTGGCCTGTGCCAACAAGTGCGTGTTCTGCTGGCGTCACCATACCAACCCAGTGGGAACCGAATGGCGCTGGCAAATGGACGACCCGGGGTTTATTTTGGAGGGTGCCCTTCAGAACCACTACCAGATGATTAAGCAACTCAAGGGCGTACCCGGTGTCAAAGCCGATCGGTTCCAGGAAGCCTTCCAGGTCAAGCACTGTGCCCTGTCGCTCGTGGGCGAGCCCATCATGTATCCCCGTATCAACGAGTTTATCCGGATGCTACACGAACAAAATATTTCCAGTTTCCTCGTCACCAACGCCCAATTCCCCGACGCCATTGCCGACTTGGACCCCGTGACCCAGCTCTACGTGAGCGTGGATGCGAGTACCAAAGAAAGCCTCAAAAAAGTGGACCGGCCGCTGTTCCGGGACTTCTGGGAACGTTTCCTGGACAGTTTGGATGCCCTGCGGGCCAAAGGTCAACGTACGGTGTATCGACTTACCCTCGTTAAGGATTACAACACCGAGGAATTGGCCAACTACGTGGAACTGATCCAGCGTGGTCGCCCCGAGTTCATTGAAATCAAGGGGGTCACCTTCTGCGGATTCAGCGGAGCTAGCAACCTGTCCATGCAGAACGTACCCTACCACAACGAAGTTGTCCATTTCGTTCAGAAATTGGTCAGTTTGCTGGGGGATGAATACGGCATCGCCTGCGAACACGCCCACAGCTGTTCCATCTTAGTGGCCCATACCAAATTCCACCGCGAAGGGCGGTGGCATACCTGGATAGATTACGCCAAGTTCCAGCAGCTGGTGAAGAGCGGTGCTTCGTTTAATAGTTTGGATTTTACCGCGCCGACACCCGACTGGGCGGTATTTGGTAACGAACACCACGGCTTCGATCCCAGCGATACTCGGTTCTACCGTAAGAAGGGTGGCAAGAGTAGTGGGTAGTTTACTGTGCTCCGCACTCCACTCCTTCCCAATACGTATGCACATCAAACAATTCGTTAAAGTCTCCTGGGCTATACCTGATTATCACTCCACATGCCCGTGATTTTATTATATATAATACTTTAAATATGGTTATCCCCTTTATATTTTTGTAAATGCAGTCATTTCTTAAACCCATTTACCAACTTAACCAGCATCAAAGTAAGCGGAATTGGGATTCGGGCTGCCAAGCCGTGTAAGTGACTGGACTGTAAATAGATGGCTATTTATCACCCTTTACTATTACTATCTATGTGGTCAGGACAATGGTTGATTTAGAGTCCAATGGGAGGTAGTGATATGTCAGGTTTTTTTAAAAAAAACCAGCCATATTAAATAGATGAATTACATTATTACATCAGTAGACCCAATAGTATTTAATCATTAGGTGGGCCTGGATCCAATCAATCCAGCATTCGGGGTTCAGTAACAGCGATCCATGCTCTCGCCCAACTACTTCTTGTACTCGCGATATTTGTGGATTTGGACCGCACCTATAATTAAATTTTTATATTCGCATATAGACCAGCTAGGTTGTCGAATCTGTAATCAATTTATGTTACGTCGCCAAACTCAATGCATTGTCGGATATATTTTTTTAAAAATATATATATGGGAGTGGCCGTAACCATTAAACCTGGAACCTAACGCCCCCTCTCAATAGGTGTACACTCCGACTAATGTAAGCTAGTCGATCTATTTATGCGCTTCGTGGGAATAGTTTAGTTGAGTTCAGTTTAGTTGTGGAGTGGGCTCGGGGTTTTTTTTAGGTAATTGTCAATTTCAATTTCCGAAATACCGTCTGCAGTTTGATCACCGGTGGTTGTTTCGTTCGAATGGGGACTGTTTTCTGAATGGGGTCGTCCCACACGGTAGCCATGCCACCCACCACAGAAAGGGCACCCACTGAGCAGATCCCGGACTTGTTGATCCAAAGGCCAAAGGGGGAGATCGGGGTCCGGCTGGTCGGCGTATACATAGGTATCCTGGCCAATTTGGCAAGGCGGCAGGTGGGTGGCTATCGTGGTGACTAGGGAATCCAGATACTCCCGGGAGGCCGTGCGTAGAACCGAATCAGGGACGCCGGCTAAAATTAAACGCTGGAGCACTAGTTGCTCCTCATCCAAGGAGGTCGTTGGGTCGGGTTGGCTTAACTGTTGACGGACGGCGGCCAGTTGACTGTACCGCTGGTTTTTCTTAGATGGTAGTGATTCACTAATCTGGGGACCAAAGACCCGACTAAATACCGCGCTGGCCTTGACTGGAGGAATATTGGATTGTGACGAGGATACATCAGCGTCTGGCTCGCTAGTGGACGAGGGCTGGTCCGTTTGCTCGTCTACCTCGGGACTGTTGGCCTCTACCGGATCGATTCCGGAGGTTATTTTATCGCTAATGGCTTGATGGTGCACGGCAACATCCCGGGCAAACCGGTAGGCTTGTCGGGTAGTCAACTGACCCACGGCCCAAGGAAGATACCGGGCGTAAAAATGGATCAATTTCTGCAATTCGCCATAGCGGGATGATAAGGTAATGCGTGACTGCTTCTCCATTTGTACACTTTGACTGACAATTTCGCGCAATCCGTGAATGTCCCCCGGCTCACCGATGAATATTGGGTTGGTTGGGCTGCCGGTAGGTACCGCCTCAGTCATCCCGGGTGGTGTGCTTACCTTTAGGGCATGCTCATGGGTGTACTGCTCGAGGGCCATCAGCGTAATCGCGCCGTACCAACCCGAGGGTCGACAGCCTCCAGTCGCATTAGCGGCCTTGACAAAGTCCCAAAGTCGATGGGCTACCTCGATAATGCGGGCACGGTGGGAGCTATGGAACAGTTGGTCAGAACTAGGCTTGGTCTTGGTCGGATCTGCATCGGAAATTTCCTGGTATAGACGGCCCATGTGCGTATATACCGAGTCGATGCACTGGGTTATAAATTCGCGGTCCCCCGTGAGGGCCTGGGTGGGAACCAGTGGCTGGAGTTTACGGAGGGTTCGGCCTAATTCGAAGCGTGTGACGCCGACAAGACTCTGCAGAGGGATAATTAACCGACACACTTATTGACAATGTCAGTTATATGTGTAGGGATCACCATAACTACGATTGTTCGCTAATGATGAAGGGGGTAGGTGGTGTCGATTATCCATGGGACTTCCCGTCAACAGGCCTGCCCTAGCATATGTGTTTTTGGGTAGATTAGCGCTTAACTTACAGAAATATTTTCCATGGGTATAGGACGGGCGTTTTCACGGGCTGCCACTAGTAAACAGGCACCGGCCAATATTTCGCCCGCTCGACCCAGCCGCAGGTCCGTAGACGATACGGCCAGATTAAATAGAAAGTGACACCGGTCAACCAGACCGGGCGCATTTAAGCAATCAGCGATTCGCTTAATGTAGGCCATGATACGCATAATTTCGGCTTTCCGCCGTGCCACTGTGTACGGGTGCAGTTCGGCCCTGGCCCGGCGGGCGGCGCGTTTCCCGGTCACTTTACCGGTGGAGGGATGGGAGGAGGAGGCGTCAGTCACCTGCTCTTCCCCGTTCAAGGGGGGTACCGGGGTAAGTTCGAGCCGCTGTCCGATATTAAAGCCTAAATGGACATCGGCCACCTGGGATCCCCTTTGCCAGTGGGGATTGTAGGCCGAGTCCTCCAGCCTATCCTGCGCCACAACTAACCCGCATTTCGTACATACGGTGGAGCCCTCGGAGGGGTTTTCGATAAAATACGTAGACGGGGCTTGGCAAGAAGGGCAGTGCATGTCGAGGGGATCGGGGAGGAGGAGGTTTGGCGCAACGTAGAATGGAGCGGTGCTGGTGAAATGAAGGAATAAAAATATATATGCAAAGACAGGTGTTGTGAAATGTCCGGCTGCTCAAATGAAGACCCGGCGGTTATGGAGGGTTAAAATATACTGTTGACATGTAGGGCTATTGTCCTCTCCTCATTATAAGCACTTGAGGGACATTATCAGGACCAATATGGTGTCGTAGGTCTACGATATTTCGTCACAATCCACCTAGTGGTATAGTATGCTGCGGTTAATCTAGGCTATATAGGGCCAGGAACTATGTTTCCTGTATCACTTCCACACTACAAATCGGTAGGTCGATGCCCGTGGTACTAGCTGGGTTAAGGCGCCGTAAACGTTGACTGACAGATTAATTGGCGTACCAGCAGTGCTATTCACTAGCCACCACCTCTACTTTGCTAGTCGCATACTAGAAATAATAGCCATAAATGGCCTACTTATAAGCATTCGGTAGCGCAGAGATAATGTAGTGCTAGGTAATCTCGGCCAGGCAGAGTAGATCGGCCGTGGTTTCAGCCAACTTGAATTAATAGAGTGCCGATAAACAAATATTCCTGGCTTGGCACATTGGCATGCCAATATAATTGGTAAATATCAGTTGCACTGGAAGTTAAAGGGCCCACTTCTATATGTGGTTGATGTCCAGGTTCGATTGTTCAGTTTTAGCACCATTTCCTTAGCAAGACCGGCCATGTAGGGGTTTGTTCCCCACTTCACACCCATTGCATTTAAATATAGTTACAGGAGTACCGCATTGCCTTCATTAATGCCCGAGTTAAGGTTTCCTTATACCTGGTTGCCCAGACCGTGGAGTTATAAAGCCTCAGTTCTCCTACTGGGAAGACCTCACCCGTGGCAAATCTCGCTGCTCTATGCAAAAAGGACCTAGTGCGTACTTGCAGCCCATTGCCTCACCAAAGTCGGCCATTTTCCTTCGTGTTATATTGAACGGCGAGGTCCCCCCTCTATACCCAGGACTATGTTGAACTGCTCCCTCTGTTCCTGAATTCGCCCTCTTTTAATTCCTTTTGCTAGTTTTTTGCTATTTACGGACTGTATCCTTCTTAATTTCAAGCCCCGTTTCTGTCTCTATTATTGGTTGGCATTCCGCGCTTTCCTTCCGTTCTATTTCGCGTGCTTCATTGTTGACGTCCCACCTTTCATTAGTGTGTTACATTTACTCCATTTTTGTCCGTGATTGGCCTCGTTGACCAATTCCCTCGCTGGGACTAGCCAGTTGTTCAAGTGAATTCTCCTCAACAATTCGCGTCTCAACACATTCTCCTACTTTTTTTTGTTTATCCTACACAATATATATTTTCACTTCAATTTCCGTTATTTACCATGGAAACATTGCGCGACGTAAGCATTCCAGAACACCATCTTCCGGCAACCGTGGTGGCCCTAAAGATTGCGGAACCGTCCAAGGGCGCCGAGCCACCCCAGATTTCCAAAGGAGGGCCGCTTTGTATATACGAGTACCAGGTTTTCGAACCCCCCACGGATGACGAGTCCGATGACGAAGACGGGGAGAAGCTAGTCTTCACCACCAGTTCGGCCCTTGAGTCCAGCAAGAAACTGTCCACCAAATTACCGCCGATCTGGAAGAAACGGCGTGACATTCTACGGAGTCCCATTGAAGGCACCCTGCACGCAGTGCGGGTACAAGTCGGGCACAAACTGACCGGTAAGAATGAGGCCGTGGTCACCGTGACTGAGCCGTGCAGCCACGCCGTGCAGTACTTTGGCCAGTGTGCGATTTGCGGTAAAGACCTGGCTTTCGCCGATGCCCCCGGAACGCTGGATACCTCGCGGGCGACCATTCGGATGGCCCACGATATGACGGGGCTAACCGTTAGCCGCGATGAGGCCCAACGCCTGGAACAGGAAACGGCGGAGCGGTTGTTGGAAGGGCGTAAACTGTCACTGATCGTCGATTTGGATCAGACCATTATCCACGCCAACGCCACGCGGGATCCCATGGACGCCTGGCTCGCGGAGTGCTCCCCCGAACTACGCGCCGACGTGGGCTGCTTCCAGCTGCCCGAGAGTCCCCTACTGTACTACATTAAGTTACGCCCTGGTTTGCGCGATTTTTTGACGCGCGTCAGCGCCTTGTACGAGCTGCACATCTACACCATGGGTACCCGGGCGTACGCCGAAAAAGTGGCCGAACTCATCGACCCCGATCACCAAATTTTTAAGGAGCGGATCCTCTCGCGGGATGAAAGCGGTAGCGTGACCCATAAGAACATCCAACGCCTCTTTCCGTGCGATTCCTCCATGGTAGTGGCCATTGACGACCGGGCTGACGTGTGGCAGAATTCGCCCCATTTGATCAAGGTTAAACCCTACAGCTTTTTTACGGGTATTGGTGATATTAATTCCGGGTTTTTGCCTAAACAAAACTTACCCACCACGGAAGTTACACCGACTCCCCCACCGCCGCCTCCGCCCAAGGTGCTCGCCCCGGTCCCAGCCGATGTTAGTGAGAAACCCAGCGAGCCGGTGAATACTGTCCCTACCGACGATTCTACACCTCTACCCCCTAAAGAGGAAGCTTTATCCGAACCAGCGGAGAATGAAACAACCACGCCGACGGCTACTCCTCCGCCCACAGTCGTTGCTGAACCGGATGACAACTCAGCCGCAGCCCCAGACACAGCCATAGCCTCCGAACCGACTCCTGTCCAGCTAGTGACCGCTCAATCTACTCCACCGATAGCACCTTCCGTAGTTTTCAAACACCCGTTCGAAGACCATGACCGGGAACTAGACCGGATCTACCGCCTCCTGAGCCAGGCCCACGCCATGTTCTATAATCGGGTCGACGACCAGCAGCAAGGGGCGGGCGGCAAAAAGCCCGATGTCGCTGAGTTTCTTTCCTCCCTGAAACGCCGGGTGTTGCGGGATGTCCATATCGTCTTCAGCAGTGTCATCCGCCTCGACGTCGATCCACGGCGTTCCGATATTTGGCAATGGGCCCGGAGTTTTGGGGCCCGTTGTTCGGAATCGCTGCCCAGATCCGGGACGTCCAACGCCCCCCGGGTCACCCATCTGGTTGCCGGGAAACCGGACACCGCCAAGGTCAAGGAGGCCCGGCGGTTAGGTGGAGTGGAAATCGTTAAATTCGAATGGCTGATTGACTCGCTGCACTCGTGGAAAAGGCTGGATGAAGCGCCCTACCGGTGGCCCACCTCGACAGGCCGAGATCCTTCCCGGACCTCTCCCCGGGCCGACGGTGCGACTTCTATGCCCCCGCCTCCGAACCCTGAAACTACTTCACCCGTGTCCAAATCACCCCATCCAATACAACCATCCCCTTCCTCTGCCCAGCCGGTTGCCGACACCCCTTGCAAATCCGACCGAGATGGCGACGGGGCTGCTACGGAAATCCCGCCCGATAACGTTCTCAACTCCGCCGAAACCTGGTCTACCCAATCCGACCGTGACGACACGAGCTATGATAGTGATGCCCCGAGTAATAATTCGGATGACGACCTCCTGGACGCCGACCTATCCGAAGAGCCGCAAATTAATGAGGTGGAAATGGAGGCGAAACTGGCTTACGTGGACTGGGACGAAGCTGATGCGGACCTCAAGGAATTTATGGGTACTGACACCGACGACCTCGATGATGACGAGGATGATGACGATGATGACGACGCTAGTGTGGCCAGTGAGAAGAAACGGCGGCCCCATCGGGCGGACGATTCAATGGACGAAGAAGACGACTTTGATGAAGATGCCTCGGCAAGCGACAGCGTTACCTCCTCACCTAACTCATTGGTCTCGCGTAAGCGTACGACATCCTCCCTAAGTGATCAGTCAGACCTTAGCGGCACATCAGACAATGAGAACGATCCTGCTTTACGGATACCCGGGACTACTGCCTTTCCGACCTCCCCTAAAACCGGCCGCTCGTTATTGGTCAATAAGCATAAGAAAAAACGACGACTGCTCACCCACCAGGTTCCAACGTCATCCCAATCACCGCTCCGCCATGAATTAGGGCACCCCGTTTCAGTAAATGGTGGGAAACCCCCAAGGAACACTAATGAGAGTAGCGACAGCAGCAGTGGGAGTGGCAGTAGTAGTGATAGCGGTAGTAGTAGTGGCAGTGGGAGTGGCAGTGGCAGCTCCGATAGTAGCGATTCGTCAAACGATAGTATGGACGAAGAGGGAAGCGCAAGTGAATACGCGACGGATTCCATAGTGCTGCGGGAGAACGACGAGGGGTCGGCGAACGACTCTGATTTTGACGACCTACTACGTGACATGGAGGAGGAGCTTGAAAATGACGACAATGACGACAATGAACCCTCTCCATGATACCACTTTAACTTGACTCATCCACCCCCTTCCCTTCTTTTTGGACCAGCTGTTTTGTGCTATAATTTTGTTTGGTTTTATTCAGTCAGTTTAATCACTATGGTTCATTTTTGGTTTGGACTGGTCATTTTTATAAAGTAAAGAATAATTAGTGATGAATCCACAAATTGATTGTGGTATTGGGACATGCCGGTAAGTGGTACTTCAGATTATCTATGCGAATGTCCGGAGGATTAGGGACCAAGGGGCCCCGGTTACCCAGTATCTATAACTCAACTGTATTATAATGTACCAATCGTTAGCATGACTACATGGCTTCTCTGACCTATTATTGTAATTTCTTCACTGTGAAAGCTGTCACCTGTTAGATTCTGAATATGGGTATAAATATATAGGGGAAAAAGTGGAGCAATTCTATTTATCAGGTCATATTTATTATATCAAACGAATTTTTCCATTATAAGACCTGACTGAACCTCGCTCATCAATCCCTTTGAAATTCTCCACTTAGCATATATGACAAAACTGGCACCATCCAGCCCAGGTATAACCATTTATTAATGGGGATGACCAACAGGCCTGTGTTAAGCATAAGAAGCCATAGTACTAGTTTAGCGGCCAAATAGTGGGGGTAGGTCATATGCTTATAGTGTATCTGCAGTACTCTCTGGCATGCCGGGGCTGATAGCTAGTGTTATATATCAAATACCTCCAATGGCTTTCAACAAATCTGTATTTAGCTTGTTTTTATCCTGATATAGTAATTACATCAGATTTATCACTATTAATACTGCGATATATAAAAAGCCGATTTTTTCGTTGATACATTTCCAAATAATAATAATAATAATAATAATAACATCTTCATAGCATTCAATTTTACAGACGAAAGACGCTGTAATCCCGAAAATAAAATAGATTAGTCCAGTATTTACTATAGTGTACATTCTCCAACTCTTGCTTCAATATAGTCATGGCCAGTATTGTTATTTTTCATCGGAACATATCGCCACTTGCTATCCACTGCCTGTACATGTGTCTACTTTCAGCCAAGGATTATTGTGCCCCCCCCCAACCTAGCCTGTCTATATCTTTGAACATACTCTTTCCTATAAGCATCTTACCCATTACACCAGCAACATGACTGTCCTGAAAAGGAGGCTGAGCCCGTATCTAAAATTATCGGGTCTAGCCCAACAAAAATGGTGCCACCTGGCACTAGATTTCCACATTCAGGCGTGGTCGATTTATTATCAAAATCCCATGTATTAACATGTATTTTTTATCATTTATTACCGGACTGGTAACCCATTAATTATTAATATCCCATTCCGCAAAAATTTATATGCTATATTCTTTAAAACACCAGACCCTACCTCTCATTACGGCCCCGGTCGAACCAGCACATTTGTTTATCTTTTCTGTACCAAGTTGAAGTTACATTCCGTGGACCTTATCTGGAAGCGTCAAAGTGTTACACTTCCCGCCGCTTATGCAGTAACAATGCGGACAGTTCGAGCAGCATAACCAGGTGGCTCAACTCACGATGAACATATGTACCGAAGAATTGCGCTATTCAAACGGCTCGGGGTCCGTCTCTACATCCAAAATTCCTGCTCCGATAATGGATATGACGACAGAGGCAATAAAACGGAGTGTGTGTGTGTGTGGGGGGGGGGTATATGGCAATTTGAATGAATATGGTAGTCACTACTGGCCTAATTCCACGTCATTTACATCCGCCAATTTGTCGTCCCTTGAGTATCCACTCCCACCCACCAGTAAGTACGGATAGAGAAGCCAGTAATTATATAGGTCCTGCAACGACACCTGCCACAGCCCTGTCCGCCGGTAAGGTGGGCAGTGGTGCTAGTAATGCTGGCGGAATTAGGCACAGTCTATTTGGAATAGCATCCTATTCCACATCGGGTGCACCCATCTTCAAGTATAATTTGGGTAGAGGTAGTCCCCAAACTTCAAATGTGGGCGGTGGTACTGGGGGGTCAAGAGCTCAGACGGGGACTACTATGGCACCCCAGTGCTCCTGCTTGTCCTGTTGCCGGCTACCTCCAATGGCTGTTGACGAACGCCACACCCCTTCCGTCCATATGTTCATCGCATGAACTTTTCGCTGGCTTTTCTTGCACAGTTGGTTCAATAGGTACTACCCTATCATATCCCCACATTCGTATTCTTGTTCCCTGTTTTATGGAACTGTGAATGGACTATACCAATTGAAAATGTTCGGTGGATGGTCACTTCACTAACCTCCTGCCGAGCACAGCTACCGTTGCTAAAATAAGCCATTTATTGGTTTCTGTAAAGTAATATTTTTATTGAAGGGGCTTGAGGAAAGCAAACGAAACTATGTTTCTTTCTGTCTCTGGCGAATAAATTTAAAACGTTCATGTACGCTACTTGCGGGGTGGTCCATCTTCGATGGGGAAACTATGGGATTGGGGATTAGCACCTAGGAACTAGGTGGCATAACCGGCCATACCGCCCTTCATTTGGCCGGCGGTTTTTTTTAATGGCAGGCCGATAATGACTATAGGGAGCGGTACAAACTGGTGGTCAAAGTATTTATTTATTTTAAAAAAAAACAGAGAGTCGGATGGGCAATGCACTGGCTACTCATCACGAATTATCGTTAATAGATGCCGTCGACGTTTGTTATTTTATTGGCGATTCTTATTTCGCTCAATGGACAAGTCCACG
>JANBQC010000403.1:0-26208 GCA_027576995.1 Dimargaris cristalligena
TTACATTGAGAATTCTCTTTCCCCCTGTAATTGGTTATGCAGGTTCACTGTATGCTTACTGGCTTTAATAATTCTGTGTCTTATACTGAGAATGGCTTGGCATTCTTAGCCATAGAGCCAAAAGTCTTGGCTTTTTTTTTTGTATTAGATATGCACCATCAATGTACTCAATTGGCACACTCATGCAAGTGATTGGGGATACATTAGTGTGCATATTTTTACATATATAGGAAACTTTTTCCCCTCTTTTTTTCTGTGTGTCATTTGCTTTGTATCAAATTTTGGGTACCAATTTTCTTCTATCTTTTACTTTACAATAAACCACCTTTACTATTACTTTGGATTTCTTGGATTTTATATGCCTTTGAAAGTTGTGGTTACCAAGCAAATGGTCCTTTTGAGCTTCCAAACTGGTATGATTTTACTTGGTTTAGACTGGTCTTTTTTTATTAAAAGTATTTTATATAGAATTTTTATCTGAGTGATAAACCAGTTCACCTGGAGAAGCCACCCTGCCCTTTTGATATGTTTTTTTTGTTGTTCATTTTAGTGGCCTGACACCACCACACTGTGACACTGGCTGATCCAATATTCCTCCTTTCTTAGTCAAGTCTTCCAGATGCAAGCCCCCCAGTCGAGGCCCTGCCCCTCGCCTCTTCTTTAGTCATCCCATTGCTCTTAAGGACCCCTCATTATGAGTAGTCCCAGTATATAAATAACCAGGCCCCTCTGGGACTGGTTCAGTTCCTTAGCTTATTTCTTACCCCCATAGTTTACCCCAATAAACTCATCATATGCTCACCCATTGTATTAGCCAGTAAGTGTACCCACTGCACATCCCTTACATATACCTGTACTTATCCTTTATTGGTTAGTACTGATCCCTCCCTAACTCTAGTAGCCTGCTTGGCTGAGCCTAAGCCCCGCCTACCATTAGAAGCCTATCTCTGGGACTCTTGATGGACTAAGAGTGGTAAACCCAGGTGACATACTGTATTTTGTTTTCAATATAGCAGGTGCTGCTACCCCTCACTAAGGGTAATAAAGAAAATCTGGCATGAGTGGTCCATAGAATTCCCTGGTATTGGATATGAATTGAAAGTGCAGTGGCCAGTGGGGACTGGGTGGAGATGCAGCAGCTGGGCAGGTTCCAAAAGATGGAGTGGCAGTACAATTAGTAATTTGGTCCCTCTGAGGGTTGCAGCTTTAAAATCCTCTACATCAAAGGTTGACAGGAATCTTACTAGGTGCATTTGCCCTTACTCAGTGTGCTCACTCTCAACAACAGGAGGGAATGCTTGAGAGCAAGGTTATTATTGAAGGGGTGGGCTCCTCAGAATAATGTTAGTTAAAACAAAGAGTGTAGTACTTTCTTCCCCAAAGAGTGGGAGTATTGCCAATAAAAATTGGGCAGCTATCGCTCACCAAGCCCATCTAAAAATACGAATAGTGGGCATACGGCATCCCATTGCCCCTTCCTCAATGTACATTTTGCCGACCCACAGGTTCCACCAAAATATACCTGTAAATATATAATTCCAGAGGGGATAAACGCACCCTCTGCCTTTTTGAATGCCCAATTGAACGG
Organism: Dimargaris cristalligena; assembly: GCA_027576995.1. Lineage (NCBI taxonomy): Eukaryota > Fungi > Kickxellomycota > Dimargaritomycetes > Dimargaritales > Dimargaritaceae > Dimargaris > Dimargaris cristalligena. The sequence goes on from JANBQC010000403.1 coordinate 1,589, forward strand.
GCCATCGAAAGCTGATGGATTTGGCGGAACCCTTTCTTTAATTCCTGGCCAGGGTTACGCAATAAAAAGTCGTATTTTGGTGAAACCCCAATGCGCCCCTCTTCATCCGTTTCGTGAAGTACAAACGTTACATCTACACTAATGAATCTAACTCCTGTGAACAACAGGCGTTGGGTGGTGCCTTCTCTCCTTCCCCCCTGCAATCGCTGGGCCACTTAGCTATACTCCACTCCCGAATCCCTATCTCTGGCCATCTATTGATCTACCTTCGTCTCCGCCCTCGCGGGCACCACCAACATAAAACCCCCCAACTCGCCTCCTCAACTCTATTCACCAATACTACTCATCCACTGCAGAAGTTTCTCTGATATCTCTCTTAACTCATTTACCCACTCGTCTTCTAATTATTCAGCCACATATCAGGATTGCTTGCGACAAATTCTATTCACCCCCCCCCGTGCCATTTCCCACTAGCCTACCTCGCTCGTCCGCCTGAGCTACGATGAAGCTGCATTTTATCTTTATCTCTCTGCTCGGCCTCGCCTTGGTCCACTGCGCTGTTGGCCACCCCCTGCCCGAGAACGAATCAAGAATAGCTGAGCTGGAATCCGAGACGCAGTTGACAGGTGCACTTCAAGGGTTTAATTTACCCAGTGAGGTGATCAATAATATATTGCTCTCCCTTGACGATATAGAGATGGCCGAGGTCCCTGATCGAACGGATATAATTCAGGCTTTGTCTGCTAAAAACTTACCTAACGAGCTGATCAACCTTATCATAAGCTTTCTCGGAGATATTGAACGTGCCGAGGCCGCTGATCGGGCAGCCATCCTTAGTGCTTTATCTGCTAGAAACTTGCCTACCGAGTTGATCACCATTATTATGGGTTACCGGGACGAGGCCAATCATCGTGAGCCGATAATTGAACAAAGTGCGCCAACACCATCAACTGAATAAGTTTCATCAGTGTCCCCGCTACTCGAAAGGTCTTCCCCCGAAATGATGGTGATTTCTATGCGCCATCATAACGTGGCGGCTTCGCGTAGACTGTTGGCTAAGAGAAGTGCCGAGGTTGCTAATAATGGGATAGCATCTCACTAGCTTACCGAGTGCTTGCATGGGTTCGAAATAGGGACTGTCCTCCTATATTTCAAAAATGTGCTATATTTTTATAGTTCACCCAAATAGTTGGGTTCTTTTTCATGCCTACTGGATTCCTGGATGTACCTTTAATTGATAATGGATTATATTTAACAGCTCTTATTATTAAAGAATATCGCTATACTACGGTTGTAATTTTCGAGAGCTCAGGGGTGCTTTAATAAATGAAGCATCACCTCTATTATAGTATATCCCGAAAAATCCATTAAGTATGACTCGAAGATTAAATATTATACAGCTGCTCCGTATTTGATATATAAAAATGGATACTCCATATCCCTTGTAGTTACCAGTCATGACATTCTTCGAAGCTCTCTCTTAGAACTGGTTGGATCCAATGTATTACAGCTTCCACATCTAGTATTAATTAGCAGAATTCTGCGTATTTTGGATCTTATTGAAAACCTCATGGCTAGCCTGACCAATATCAATCAATGGCGTGTTTCTTATTACAAGGCCATTATCCACATTTAAATTCTACAGGGATTCTTCCACAAGTTGGATTGTATATGTAAGATATATCCGATCCAGTAAAGGCAATCTTTGCGACCTCTTCACTGTTCGTTTACGACATATGTAGTTGGCTATGTTAGCCAAGCGACTTCTTATACCCCGGGCTAACCATTTTGAAAAACAACCTTATAGATCGAGATATCGAGTCAGGACATTGCTGCTAATATGCCACTATTCCTGTTTGATTAGATCTATTACCTATAGAGTACACTGGGGTATTCATAATGACATTCCCATATGAATTGGTCGTGTATGAATATGCCGTTAGAATTGAGTATTTCATCTCTTACTACTCCATCTGGATACCCAAGGGATATCGGCTTAAAAATGCAGGATAAATGGAAATATGAATGTCATGTCCGTTATTAATGAATAAATTGCTGGACTGACGATTTCGAGAAAAGTTCCCGTTTTGAATGTCAATTCCATCATTCAGAAATTCCCCACCAGATTCGCGGTCGTTGGGTCGAGAATATAAGATTTTTCTTCCAGTTCCAGTGGGATATGGAGATTTTACGGCATATAAACCATTAATGGAAATGCGAAGTTTCGCCTTACACGTTCGAATTCTCTAAAAATGGGTGATGGTAGGATTTAGCTAACATCGCTTCATTATGCGGCCATTCAACAACATGCACCCCACTACTCTCGATAATCTATAGGTCCTACTTGACTGCCCCCGATTATCCATCCCCATATCTTATATAAACTGGATATCCTGGCCGTTTACACTCTCCAAGCTTGTACATCGACTACTCACTGGCCATTTACTCCGGCCATTTTAATAGTTTAGTGCATTTTGCCCGCCTTCCGTTACATGTAATGTATAGCGACAATTAATTTACTAAATAATATGTGCACATTACCCTATATCCACCAGCATAACTCCATAAAATTCTCACTGGACTAGCCCCAGCAGGTGACTCGTACGTATATTCGCATTACAACAAGCCCTTCCCCAACATTTTCTTAAATATGGAGGGTCTCTGTCGGCTTTTCGGGAATGCCTGTAATCTGAAAAACACGCATCCGGGGGATCTTAAAGCTGACAATACCAGTCTTCCGATCTATTCACCAACCCAGGCCCTAGCAAGTTCTACTCCATCGACCACATTCGTGCCAAAATACCAGCCCCAAAAGTATCGATGTGGGAATTGTAAAAATGAGTTTCCGGATATCAGTAAGGTTCTTCTACATAATGGGGACATCTGGAGGACTAGCTGTGGCATTTGCTCACTGGGCTTCGCTACTTTTAAGAAAAGAGATGGAATCATCTCCTATTCCTATAAATCCTACCCGATCCATTGACGATGATTTTGACTGCAGCTTTGTCTCCTTAACCAGCCTTGCGTTCATTAATACTATACCTGGCTGACCTGCGATAGTATCGTCGTAAATGGCTTGCGTATTACAAAATAAAGGCACTAGCCAGATTAACAAGTAAAATACTTATAAATGTAATGCGTTAGAGACTGACAAGAGAGTATCCAGGTGGTTATACCACAGGAAAGGGGCGACCTCCCAGTCTAGCCTATTGAATTGGGTTGTTGGGTATTCTATTACTGTATCACGGACACGGCTAGTTGATGGTCGACCTACATTCAAGTATATCAGTACGCGTTTACAGTATAGCTTTGCTGCCACTTCACTATACTATACTACTTGCACACCCACACCTTTTCTTAGTCATTAATTGATTTCCCAAGCGCCCCTCCCTCTAATGCATTACCCCGAACCTGGCTCCATTCTGATCACATGACCATATATGCCTTTCTGAGTCATCCTCACCTTACTGTTTGTTGTAGTAGGCGCACCCCCTCCCATACGACACAACTTAATGATTTAGCTATATCCCTGTTTAGGTACGAATTTACAATAATATTATTACGCGACAGTTCTAAAGCTGTGCTGCCTATTTAGCTAGTTTGTCCAATGGTTAGATCGGATCTATTGGTCTACACACTATCCCAAACCCCCAACAACCGAATCTAAACAGAGAAGGCCCATGCTTCATTGGCAGCCAGCTTCTTTTGTTGGTGGAATGTTATTTGTCCTGGTCGTCTTAGGGATTGCACTTCGCGATTATGGCATGGGATACACTTGCAAGAATCCGATTGTAGGAGTGCGTGAATGGATCCCAGCCGGTACAGTGGAGGTTAAAGACATTGGAATCTTAAATTAACCGACATTCATAAGATGCACTCACTCCGTACCAATTCAACAATAAGTTAGGGAAATAGAAGTGGAATTCGGGCAGATGTGTACATTCGACGTATTCTCTAATCCGCCGCTGGCCAATGGGAAGACCTATTGTTGAGCAGGACAGGTTAGCCAATCAGTCTTTCCATATAGGGAAACAGTAAACAAACCGAAGTTAGGAATGGAAGCGCAACTGTACCTGAGTGGTATATTTATGTTTTTTCACTCCCTCCATTGTCAGGGGCCGCTCCGTCGCTACCCCTCAGGAACAATGGGCAGTGGCCTCTCCCCTACCAGTGTTGATATACTACCCCGCTCAACTTCCACAGCGCCGGTATCACCAGTTAGTTCCTTTAACCCATTTGTTGGCCTGTCTATTCTTCCACTAATGATAAGTTCAAACGCCACCCGTAAAACCTTCTTTTCCACTCTGCCGTATTCCGTCCGACGAGCCCCCCCGTATAGCTTATAGCGAGCTAATCTGCCCCGTTTATTAGTCACGCTTCCCCTTTTTGTGCTCTTTTCAATCCCCCTCCCCGTCAAATTAGCTCTCAGACACGTAGACCACTGTGTCCCGGGCAAACGACCCGATTCCTACATCTCATTATTCGGTTTATCTTACCCTCCGAAGCCCTTTCCACGTTGTACGATAGCAACCCCGCTTTCCGACCTCCGCTTCAAGGCGTGTCTATCGATTCCCTCATATTCCATTGTTTAGCCCCCCCTGTCCTACTTCCCTTGGTTGGGACCAATACCCGTCCTGCTCAGCTAGGAATTAACGGCCGCTATTGGTTTGTCCAACGGAGAAGCAGTCTCCCCTCTACTACGTTTTCCCGTGCCCCCGCTCGGTCGACTGCTAGCTTCTATTTACTATGAAAAAGTTCCTCGGAAAAATTAAGAGGCGGCGGAAAGACAATAACAACGGTGACGACGACGACGACGCTGGCCCAAGTAGCCTGACGGAATCGCTGGACTTGGCCGAGCCCGTCTCACAGTACAGCAGTCGCGAAGGCGCCAGTGTCGCCTACGATATCAGTGGAGCTATAGTCAGCTCGGCCATCGAAGTTTTGGATTTAGCTGGCTATCCCTCCTACCGCCCTGCCGCCGGGTTCATCCCGTTAGAATCGGCCACTTACCCCCGGTTAGCCACCCACCCTGCGAGTGATATAGCCGGTTCCGTATCCCAGAACTCGTCCCAGGGCCCGAATACGCTCGATCAGTCATCGGTAGCTACTCCGGAACTGCAACGGTTCGAGGCCCGTTTTTTCACCCCGTCGACCCGCCCTGCCCACCCAAGCAGTCGCAATCGCCCCTTGGCCTCAAGTGCCGAGCTTTTATTGCGCTGGGAACGGCTCCTGGAACAAAATCGGGCCCGCCCAACGGTTTCGGCGACATCTTTGGGGGCACCCGCGTCGCAGGGGGCTTCCTACGCCGAAACCGTCTTTCCATTATCGGGTCGCCGGCAATATCCGGCTCCGACCACTGATGAGTCTTCTCCACCGGTGGTGACTTCTTTAACCATCGCCGAATCCGATGCCACGCCCCAGCAATCCATGTTATCCACCCAATCATTACAGAAATCTATCCATGGGCTCAGCGAATCCCCCTTGGGCCTTCGGCAGTTGCCTGTGGCCCGGTCTCCTACCCAGCGCCGGGTATCAGCTCCTTTTCCCGTGACCCACGCACCATTATCTCAATCGGATCCCCACCAACATAACACTCTTCCCGGCCGGTTTCCCTCCGGGTCAGCAGCTAATCCCCAGCTCCGTCTGGATAACCAACGCCTAGTTAAATTTGCGTTTGAAGAGGCCCGACGACGCATCACTACCAAAGATGGCCAGACCGTCGAGGTTCCATTGGAACGGTCCCGGCCCGAGGATATGACTGACGAAGAGTGGGAACTGTACGGTCGGCACATCAAGGTACCCATCATGACGCCCGTCATGGAAGAAATCCCCATGCGCGAAAAATACCCCCTGCGACATGCCCGGGAACTCCACCGACGTTTATCCCAGCCGTCCTTGGATGAGGCTAGCTCGTCTAATATCCTGGGTGAATTGGGTCGAGCCCAGGATCCCACTACCCATGAACCGGGCCAGCGACCCAAGAAACCCCGCCATCCACTAGATGAGCTCTACTATGCGGCCGCCGGGTCGTCCTCGTCCTCAAAGTCTTCCGCAGCCGAGTCCCAGCCGGGCACGGTGCGTGAACACCCATACATAGTTCGCCGGAAATCCCTGGCCCGTGCCCAACTCGACATGACATCACCAGTACCCGATACCACTCAGCACCCAAGTGCGGAAGCGGAATATTCCCCGCCGGCCTTTTCAGAACCCGAGTCAGAACCCGAGGCCCAGACGTTTGACGAAGCCCTTACTCAAGAACCAACCCCAACGGTTTCCCGCCGCAATGCAACCTATACCCCTGAGTTTATGACCATTAACATGGGTACAGATGCCCCGTCGTTTAGGCCTACTTCTCCAACCCTACCCCAGCCATTGCCATCAGCTCACTATCAGGTTGCCGGTGACGATGGTGAGTATCACAATTCATCGACAACGAAATACCCGCCTTTCCAACTCAGCCTCGACCACAGAGAGCCGCTCCAGCCTTCGCCAGTGGTTGGCCGACGGGCCACCTTCGTCAGCCCAGTCCCCGCATCCCGGGTACCGATTGGGGCTGCCACCCCCTCCTACCATGTCCCCGAACTAGCCGAGGCCTTCGACTCTCTAGTCGTTGAAGAAATCCAGGGCTCCTTCGTTGGTTCGCGGCCACTGCGGGCGGACAGCTTCAGTTCTATGCAGGCGCGCCCCCTTTCCATGATGGGCGACCATCCTTCGTTCTCCCCGTCGGCCCGAATCCAACGTGCTCGATCAGCTTCACAGTCCAGTATCCAATTGGGGGTGACCCCCCCCCATGTGTTACCCCCGGAAGGCACCGTCCCGCAACTGGTACGGGCCTACGACGAGTACCACGAAGATATGCGGGCATCGACACCCACCCGCTTCGCCAGTCGACCCGAATCGCCCTTCCAACGGGCCCAGTCCCGACTTTCGATAAGCTCCGGCACCGCTCGGCCTCAACTACCGGCGAACCATATGTATGGGCCTCCGCCCCCGGTTTCGTCGCAATTTTCATCCTATATGGCCGAGGGAACCCTGCCGTCTCAATCGGCAGGCCTTTTTGATCAAGCGCCCGGCGACTATATACGGCCGCCGCTACCCCTTTTTCAAACGGAGGAACCGTACTTTTCGCCCCAAGGGTCATTCGGCGACCCCGGGCGTGGCCGTCAGCGAAGTTCGTCCTCGCCCTTTAATAATTCCTCCTTTGAGGTGAATCTAGGGGATGCTATAGTGGTAGACCCTAGTACTACCCTTTCCCGCAGATTATCCCGCTACCACTATAATATTGATCCAGCATCGTCCCAACGGCGTCAACAGCAGCATCAACAGAAGCAACAGCAATCCCAAGCCCCTGGTGTACCATCAACTTCGTCCTTTTTGACCGAAACCAGCTTGGCGCTTAGTCCGGGGTTAGCCCCCGTTAGGTCGGGCTATCTTGTCGGAGAGTCATCTGTTGCGACAGTCCCCGTAGTGGCGCGTCTGGTACACCATGCCGAGCGGTTCAATTCGGCCGCACGCCAGTCCGCTGTTCCGGTTCCAGCTGAACCCGCCTTTATTTCACTGGTAGAACCACCATTACCATTAGCCCCGGGAATGGCACCCGCCACTGATACCACGTATATGCCTAACGTGCCTTCTTTTCAAGAGGAAATTCCTTCTTCGCCGCCATTTCGCCCTAGCTTAGCCCCGCCGGCTGATGCACCGGAATCTGTCCAAGCTAACCCTGCGGCTTTACGCCCACGCTCACCACCCCAAGCAGAAGTATCCTTACCCCTTCCCCCCCTTTCTCCGCCTCCGCCTTCGTTCCCAACACCCTCTCAACCCTCTTCTTCAGTTGTAGCACCCCCAGCGCCAACACTACCCCCGCTTCCCCCACTTCACGTCTTGGAGAGCACCAAGCGCGAGATTCTAGCTCGGCGGGCTCTTCGACTTAACAACACCAGTATGGCCTCGGTCGCTTTTTCCCGAGACACATTACCAATCGGCAGTTCTTCGACTCACATTGCCCGACCCTTGTTCACGGGGGATATCTTATCTTCTACAATGGAACGCGTCCCGCCCCAATTACCGTCCCAGACTTCCTCCGTGTCCCCGGAGGTGCACTCCCCGTCGGCTAACCAGAGTGCCTCTATTCGCCTCGGTCAGCTCTTCTCGGCCCCCGATCCGGAATCCCCCCTTCCACCCCGTACCGGTGATACTAGTAGTGGTCCTAATAACGAAAAAGATGATAATCGGCCTACCTCTGATTCAATACTAAACAGCACCGAACTGTTGGAAACACCCTCGCCCGAGGACAGCGCCCCCACCCCGGCCCGGCTGAGCCATTTAAGTATCAGCAGCCATGATGTGAGTAAATTGTTTCCGAGTATGTCGTCCATCCCCGAAGTGTTTCGCCCACCCCCTAATTTTGTTCGTCAGCCGGCGCGCCGACCTCCTAAGCCTATAGAAACTGTGCCAGAGGAACGTCCGGAACCGAGAACCTTTGAGACTTCACCGCCTCCGATGCCGATGCCCGAGCCAGAGCTTGAGCTGGAACAAGAACCAGTAACTCTTGTTACTATTCCTAGTCCGGCCTACAATGACGGGCCGGTGATGAATCAACAGTTGGAGCCAGTGCCAATGTCCACGGTGATACCAGAGCCAGAGTTGGACAACCAAATGGAACCGGAACCAGAGCCAATACCGGAGTTCATTTCAGAAATTGACCTTAACCCTGCCCCGATTTCGGATCCGGCGTTTAACTCCCAACGGATGCCTGAACCTGAGCAAGAATCAAAGCCTATACCCATGTTTATGCCGGAACCCGAACCCGAACGCCAATCGGAACCAGAACCAGAGCTGGAACCGGAACCAAAAACCGTACATATGTCGCCATCAATTCAACAACGGTGGTCCACTGATTATTACCCACCTAGACCGACCATCGCGGCTCCCGTACCAACTGCCACGACCACTCCACCATATTTCCCTCCAAACCCCAGTGTGGTTATTTCCTCGCCCATCCCTCAATACAGTACCGAGCGTTACCGCCCTATGCCGTCGTGGAATGCTCCATCGGACCCCCCGCCCCTTCCTCCGTTGCCTAAATTCGTCCTGGACCAGATGTCGTATCAGGTCCCCGTTATTACCGTTAGCTCCCCCCCGTCGGATATGCGCACGCTTGAATCCATCCGATCCCAGCTGGGCTCACCGAATGCTTCCACCCCCTTGATTTTGATCCAACCTGCCACCCCTTCCCCTAAATTCCCGGTTCATAATGACGACGACCCCCTCCCCGGCTCCGCATCGCAGTTTTCCCTGGGCGCCGCCAATCTTTTAGCTGTGCCCCAAATGGACCACGGAGGCTCGTTTACCAGTGATTCGGATATGGAGTACGAGTCGGAGGTACCCCAGTATTATTCATACGGCCCGCCTCCCCCGCTCCCTCCCATTCCTGCCCATTTCCGGCCCTACACTATGACGTCGCCCCCGATGGGACCGAGTAGAGCGACAGTGGACGGCGCCGCCATCACTAGTGTACCACTAGAAATGCCGCAAGCTACCGGCTCCAAGTTACCCATCTACCACGATACACCCGAGCATCACAATTCCGCTGAGTTTGCGACAGCACCCAATTCTACCCGCGTAGTCAACCAGCCTAATTCATCGTCTGGATTCCAAACCCCGCCGCCGCTTTCACCACCCGCCCCTCTCAATACCTTACCCCCAATGCCTATGCCAGAGCCCGAGCCAGACCATGAAACGAAGCAACCGGCCCAGTCAATGATGTCTCTGGCGAATGACAGTGCGACGGACTTGGGGGCCGACGGGCCGTCGATTGACCGGCCGTTTTCTACACCTGAAATCCCGATGGATCATCCAACCGACCCCTCTCCTCTACCCCCCGCTCCCCCTCTGCCTCCTCCTCCAGCCTCCTTACTTAGGGAAATGGCCATGGAAGCCCAATCCATGGCTATGCCTGGACCTCCTAGTCCCACTGTATTACCCCCGCAACTTCCCCCTCTCCCACCGGGTGCCATACCCATCTCCCCCGATGAGCCTTCTACGCCATCGCTGTTGGCCGCTGAATTACAGGCCAAATTGATGGAACAGAACGGAGTCTATGTGTCTCCCCTGCGCCAACTAAGAGCCGGTAACCATTCAGCTACATCGATATCGATCTCGCCGGTGCAATCACCGACAGGTCCCCCGTCGTGGTCACATCCGACAGCACCGCCCCTCTGGAATCCATCGGGACCAAGTAATGGCCCCGCTTTACCATCTTCGCCTCAACACCGTCAGTCGTCGCCGCGCATATCATCACCCCTACGCCAGTCCCATTCGGCAACGTTCCAAGGGGCTGGATCCCGGGTGAACTTATCCTCATCCTTACCATCGACCCCCACACACCCCGGTCGTACCCAGTCTTTCATTGGGCCCGGCACTCCCCCACCCCTCGAGTTAAATTCGAGGTATTCGTTGGCGGCGTCGGGTTCGGTCCAAACCCCACCGGTACCGCCGTCGGGGCCGACTACTTTCTCGGGCTACGAACGGCCGCTACCTGCGGCCCCCGGATCTACCAATATGCCCACCCAGTTTACACCCTCTGGACGGACTTCCCAAGGACAGGAGACCCCCTCTCCCTTCTCATCGCCTGCCCGGCCCCCTCTTTCCCCCCAATCCGCAGTGGGGCTCGTCTCTCCCCCGGGGGAGGGACCACTCTCGGGAGGGCCAGGCGATACAGGGTCCCTCCCTTCATCTACTAAAAACCCCGCCGTCCAGCCCGGCTGGGAGGGCATCATGCCCATTGAGGTGAAGCACGAACCCGGGTACGTGGTGGGTCCCCCAACAGAGGAGTTCCTGCAGAGCCAGCCGGGGAACGTGTTCAGTAAAGTAGCCAAACGACTCTGGCGGGCCGTGACGGGTGCCCCTAAGAAACCCTATCCCGCCGAATCCCTCAATTCGTCCTTCCAGCAGAGTCCCGAGTGGCACGATGACTTGACCGACTCGGAACACGAGATTTACCATAAAATGGGACCATACGATCATCCATTGGCGGGCCTCGGGGCCGGATTTACCGGCCATACAAATATGCCCATGCCTCCGGTCCTTTCCCCTCCACGCCTGCCGCCACCTCCCCCGCCGCCCCCTTCCGGGCCCCCCGGTGACTACGCCGACGATGAAAGTGACCAGGAGTCCGATTCCCGGCGCCGTATCTTGGCCACCCAAGCGGCCCTGTCACTTATGGCCAACGAAGGGGATTACGACCCCTACGTGATTCCCGATCAGGACAAAATCGAAGTACCGCCGCTACCCGAGAGTCCCTCCCCCAGTAGTCGACGCAAGAAGGTAGCCCGCCTATTATGGGAGGGTCGCTTATCGGCGGACCATGGGCCTGACGTGGCCCAACTCCCGTGGATGAAAGACACGGCATCCAAACCGCCCTCGATTCATTCGCAACGACCTTCACTTTCTTCCAATGGGACTCAGATTGTCCTCCCTGAGCCTTCTTTGCCCTTTATTCCACCCCCGCCCCCGCGTATCCCCCAATCGCCCCACTCGTCGATGCATTCCGGGCGGCACACAAATATGCCCTATCCTTCAATGTACATGCAGGTACCCGCTCCGGGTCCGGTTTCGGCGGGACCAATGCCCATGCACATGCACATGCCTATGCCTATGTCACCGTTACCACCACCCCCACCGGTACGCGTATCGACGAGTAGAGTGGGCCTGCCAACTCCAATGCATATGTCCCATCAGCCCGGACATACCCACCCAATGGATGGTTCCGGGGCTTTACCATCTCCACTCCCTCCCCAACTTCATTCGGCGGGACCGCCCTCCCATCTCCCACCCCCGCCTCGACCCCCACCTCCCCCACCGGGCGATGACCCAGCCCCATCGTCTGGCGAGGGTGAGGGCGAGGGCGACGATGCCGATGAACCCAGTACCGATAGCTTCCGGTCCCAGGGCACGATTCACAAGACCACCTCGCCACCCGGTTTAATGAGCTCGATCATCTCACCCCTGCTTAGCCTGTTTGGTAAATCGCCGGCCCCGGGTGCAGCTGGCTCCGGTCACGGTGATTCGGCGCATTCGTATAGCCAACTGCCGCCGGGTAATACGGGGGTACCTATGGAGGGTCTTGATGCTTCACCCGCTATCCCTCTACCCGGACAGCTGGCTAACCAAGCGGCCCCGCCTTCGCAGCCACCACCACCACCTCCTCCTGGTACCTATTTTGATGCCTTCGCCAACGACGATGATGACGATGAAGGCCACCACGGTGATGGCCATGGCCATTTTGGTTCGCAGGCAATGCCCGAAGGTCCCATGGGCAGTCAACTGGGCTCCAAATCTTTCCATAATCCGGCCATTTTCCCCGAGCCAACCATCGGAGTCAGCCCACCCCTCCCATCTTCGTCCACCGGCGGTATTTTTACCCGCCTGTTTAACAAATCCTCGGCCTCGGGACCGGAGCCTATTCCGCTGGAGGAAACGCGAATGAGTAAGACTCCACTTCCTTTAGATGGCTCTATGATGGCTATGCCCGAACCCGAGATTCTGGACGTAACGTCACACCAACCCGATAGTATGCCCATGCCGTCCATCGATCACCACGGTTCCTTCCTGACCCCTAGTGAAGTGAAGCGTACCCATAGTCGCCCTCCCGGTGGAGGAGGAGGCGGTGGTGGAGGTGGGGGTGGGGGACACAACGATGATGACGCTGACTCGATCGGTAAGGACTCATCGGCGTTTACCGAGTCCCCTGGCTGCTGCGGAGAATGGTGGTCCAATTTGACGGCAGGAATTCGGGCCGGCGGTACCCGCTATGGACTAGTGGTGACACCTGCCGGTGGACAGACCCTCAAGCGTTTTCAGGCCCAGGCCCCCCCGCTTTACTACCGAGATGTAGATAACTACCTGGCCGATTTTCCCCACGCCGTATTTGACCCCATCCCCCCTACATCCGAACAACACGACCATCCCCCCTCGGGTCAACGATCCCCGAGTTCCCCCCGCGACCGATCCGTGACCTCCCCGGACTCCGCGGCCCACGCCACCTCGGATACAAATCCGGATCCACCGATTAACCGCGATACTTCCCGCAAAATATTATCCGAGGACCAGGAGGACGTCATGTTTCCCCCGTTCAACGTCCTGCCGAAGCACGCCACCGTCGATCTGCTCCGCAACAACGGCGGCAATTTACGGAAAGCCAGCGGCTGGTCATTTGGCACCTCAGTCCTGTACACGGCCATCGAAAACATGACCCTACTGGGAGTGATGTCGAACAATCTCACCAAACTCGAAATCATCCGGGACTTCCTGCAGCTCATTTCCGTGTATCTGCAATCCATCGACGAGCATGTCCGCACGGCACTGTCAATTATCTTTAAGGATATCCCCCAATTTCTCAGTTTAAATTGGTCCGACACGTGGGGCAAAGCGATTGTGTTCTTGATCGCGTTTAGTGTGGTGGTCTTCATCGCCGTTTTCACTTTCCGCATGACCAAGAAACGGGTACCTGATGCCGATGCCGAAGGGCTCGAAGTCGAAACCTGGAATATGCACAGTCGGCGTAATTCCCGCGTGCTCAATATCATTGTCGTATTTATTATTACCACACTTTACCTGCCCCTCTCCAAATTGGCTCTGGAAGCGATCGTGTGGGACGACAAATACTGGGCCGTTGACAACCCCTACATCCAAAGCGATAATCCGGTGCTGACCCCGCTCGGACCCGCCAGCCAGTTCCGCAATCCCTACGACTTCTGTTATACTACCACCATGCGCACGGATCAAACCAACTTGGCCTGGCTGGTAATCGTACTTGCTGCCTTCTGTATTATAGTGCTCAGTTTCTACTTCCCCTGGGCTATTCGTAAGCTCATTCGCAAAAACCTACCCTACCCCAAGAATTACAACGAACACGGGGAGAAGCGGGTCAGTGCCATTGCGGAATACCGGGCCGCGTTGGAGTATGATGAATCGCCTTATGTGTTCCTTTACAATATGTACTATCCGGAGAGCGCGGGCCAAAAGGCCGTCGTCATGTTCCACAAATTCATCTACCTGCTTATTGTGGTCTTTATCTCTAAAGATAACTGCGTGTTCCGGGATGCTAACCGCGAAATCCTGGATACTATTCGGCAGTCGCTCATTGCCGTCTATGGTACGGGTCTGCTGGTAATGCACTGGCGCCTCCAACCCTACCTCGTGGCCTCCCAGAATCTGAGCGAGTTCGTGTCGCGGGTTGCCCAACTCCTAACGGGTTACCTGGGTTTAGTTATCGTGGTACTGGAGAGTACCCGCTCCGCCTTGAGTATCGTCTTGGTCGTCGTAAACGGGCTCGCCGGGATCACCATCGCGTACCTGACCCTGATCCAGCTGGAGTCGGTCCGCTACTTTATCTACCGTATGCGCCGCAAGGTCCGCCTGACCGAAGGACTCCTCGACTCGGACTCGTTGTCGGCCTGGGAACGCCTCAAGGAGCGGGTGTGGCAGGAAACATGGACGGGTCTCCTCCTGACCTGTAGTGAGTTCCGGATCCCCCCGGGGGAAAGCGTGGCCTTCTCCGAATCCCCCCAGCGCCCGCCCTATTTGCTCAATTTCAAGGGCACGGTGGCGGAACGGCACCTCGAAAACATCCGTGTACTGCGGTACATTGGCTTAAACGCCTATAGCCGAGAAATCGCCATTCCCCAAAGCGAAAACATGCGCCGTCTGTGCCACACCATCACCTCGTTCTTAGTGGGCCCCGACATGTACTATTACCCGCTGCAATTCACGGCGGGTTCGGTGAGTACCTTTTTCGGCAAGGCCTACGTGGTACCCTTCCCCTTCTCGTTGGTCTTTGTGTACGATGAGGATAGTAGTATTGTTTTGGTGATTCACGAGGAAGCCGAGCTCCAGCGGTACGTGGATTTAAATGCCAAAGCCGCGATTAAACGCCGTAAGGAAATCCGGACCATGCTGCGCTGCCTCGAGGGCCAGGTGGTGGAGCGGCCCTTCCAACGTCGCTTCGACCAGCCCACGACGGTACTCCCGGCCAGCGTGCGCCATACCCTCACCCGTACCCAGCGGGCCGCCCAAGGGGGGCTGCAGAACAGCCTCAGCTCCAGTAAAATTCTCAACCACTTCCAGCCCCACCCCTACCAGCATCTCGAAGAAGGGGCTGGTGATCTTCCAGCCACAACTTATCGGTCGACTTCGGAATTCACCCCCCACATTCGCTACAAGACGGGTGTGTTGCATATCCACCGGGTGAAGGCCTCCAAGTGGCAGAACGAACACAATATGAACGCCGGCTTCCAAGTCCAGGTGGAGTATGCGCGGGGTGAGGGTCTGTTTAGCCCGGGCAAGACCCAGAACATCGACGAGCGCTGCGCCATTGGCAGCCGTCGCCTGGGCTTGGACGCCAGCTATTCCATGACCCCCCAACTGGCGGCCCTTTTGAAGGCCAATGAGGAACTGATCCGTGAACGCTACCCCCGGATTATTCAAACGATGGAACTCTACCGGAAGTCGTACCGCGACGAATTCCGCCGCAAAATCCATACCCTGAGCTACGATTTTTTGATCCGGGTGTTCAACAGTCCCCAACTCCCTGAGGCGGAACTGTGGGCCTATTTGGACCACGGCGAAGTCAACCCCCTTCTGAAGGACATCCAGCGGTTCCACCATCTTGATATCCGCCACCTGTATCAGCGGATGCATTTCGCCGCGTACAGCCCTGTTTCGACTTACTGGTACCTCTTCTGGGACGACCTATACCGGATGAACCAGACCATCATTCCCCAGTTTAAACAGCACGCTCGGTTCTTTTCGCCGTATTATCCGACCTCCATCGCCTACTATCCGATGCCCCGCCGGGCCTTGCACGCATTCTTGAACCAGTTTGGCCTTTGGCACCCCCCAGGTCACCAGGGCTTTATCCATAATGGGTTGCTGAACCGCCTCTACTGTCGTCTCAATGTCATTCTCTTTGGTCAGGAAGTACCGATATTCCAGGGAACTCCACGCGAGGGCTCATTGGCCCAGATCTTTAATGGGAGCCGATTCCATCCATCCACGGCTGCTGCTGACTCGGCTCCGTCTGGCCCCGCTTGAATATTTCCTCCGGTTGGTTTAAAGGATACATGATCGGGATTCACATATTTATATATATATAATTCATTATTTTTACTCAGTAACTATGTTGCGCCACTGCGCAAGTGTTATCGGGTTGACCCCAGGCAAGCCTGGCCGTGTTTTTTTTATCGAACATTTGTTTAATGAGGTGTTTCCGATGCAGCAATATGATGATCGTTTTACCCTGTGTATTTTATCTTGGTTATATCTTGTTAAGAAGTATTATTCGCCTCTAATTGCTGCTCTTGCCCAGCAAGGCCATTTCCTCCGTCCCTGCCGCATTGTGTACTGTAAATAATAAATCGATTTTTTTCTGGGACAAGACCGACAGTCGGTTGAATGATTTTGATTATTGAAGGTTCTGCCAATTCGGGCATTCCTAAATCCCAATTGCCACGCCAATTACGCTTGTCAGTTTATCTGGTACATACCTGGCCAATTGATCGGCTGGGTATGATACACCTTTATTCATCTCCTCATTCCAATCCACTTACCGAGCCCATTGAGCTGGGTGTCAGATTATGTATTCCCTTAAGTTATCTCCCCATTGATCTCACACCAAAGGCCAGTTTCCATCTACCATACATGTTCGTGATGTTTTAAATATTATATTCCGGACAGCTAGCTGTGAGTGTATGTTATAGTTTTCTGCCTAGGGATACCTACGTAACGAGTAATCAAGTATCTATCAATCCGCTTTGGTTGGCAGAATTTCTTTGTAGTCGAGAAGGGCTTTTATTCGTAAAGAGCCCGCTAATATTGCTCAACTAATGTAGTGCTGCTGAAATTTCCACCACTAATAGATTGGCCTGCTGGGCTTACAAGGTTGTTGTTGTCCAACCATGGGCCTTTTTTGCCTGCGTAAGAGGAGCAACTTTCTACCTCGTGCTTCTTACTAATAAGCTGGACCAACCGCAACTAACCTACCGACAATCACGCCATTGCACCCAAAAGAAGGGCCACTTCCCCCAGTGGATCAACCGCGATTCTCTGCCAGGGGGTTTACAGCATCAGCTGGATTCTTTCAACCGCATACCACCCTCACCCAACAAGACTCTTCTGTACGCCTTACTTGACCTCCCTGTTGCCGCGGGTCCATTCCTAAATGTAGTCACCCCCTTCTATTTATTATTTATATTTATATATACTTGTTTTTCCCCGCTTCATCGACTCTCCAAAACCCCCATTCGATCCAAGCCCTTGAACTCCGGGTAGTCTTTCCCAGTATTTAGTCTGCTCGGACCCCTTCGGTCATTATAGCCATGCTAGCCCGGTTGCGTTTAGCTCGCCTTCAGGCCGCGGGCCTCTTTCTGAGGCACCCAATGACTGCGACACCTCCGCTACGCTTCTACATCTCCTTGCGACATCCCCTTCAGCGTCCCGGGACCACTTCCGCCCTAACACGCACCATAGTCCGACCCTCCCTATTCATCCTCCCCCGACTCGCTGGCCGGTTTTATTCCTCGAAACCTCTACCCGCCGAAGGTCTATCGCGCGGCCTTCGGTGGACGTTACGACTGACCGCCGCGGCCGCCATTTCCGGCCTTCTCTATTACCAGTACGAGCCCTTTCGGTATTTCGTGAAGGCTTCGGCCCGTTGTTACCGGGCTGGAATAGCGGGGTTGATTACCGCCATTGATTACAAATGGGCCCTGCGACACCGTCCGGATCCCGCCCTGGATCCGCATAAATTGATCGCGGATGGCCAGTCGGTGGACCCCGACGCGGCCCTGAAATGGCAGCAAGCGATGCTAGTCTATGAAACCCAAAAATCCGAAGTCCACCAACGGTCGGCCCTGCGGGTCCTTCGGTGCTTGATGAAAAGCGGCGGTATTTATATCAAGCTGGGCCAACACCTCTCCGCCATGACCTATATCCTTCCCAAGGAATGGACTGAAACCATGCGGCCTCTGCAGGACCAGTGCCCCGAGTCTCCTTTAGAGGACCTTGACCAGCTAATGATTGACGACCTGGGGCAGTCGCTCGAACAGCTGTTTACAGAATTTGACCCCCGTCCGCTGGGAGTGGCCTCCCTTGCCCAAGTTCATCGGGCCGTGCTGCGGGAGAACGGCCAGGAAGTAGCGGTCAAGGTACAACATCCCTACCTAGACGAGTTTTCGAAGATTGATTTGCGAACCGTCAGTCTCATCATCGGACTGGCCGAGGATTTATTCCCCGAGTTCCAGTTCGGTTGGTTGCGCGACGAAATGAATGTCAGTCTGCCCCAAGAGCTGGACTTTGTGCGGGAAAAGAATAACGCCCAGCGGGTGGAGCGTAATTTCGCCGACGTGGCCCGCTGTCCGCTGGCCATCCCCCACGTCTTTTGGGCCCACCGGCGGATCATGGCCATGGAGTACATTAATGGTAGCCGAATCGACGACAAGGCTTACATGCAGGCCCATAAAATTAACCCCGACCAGGTGGCCACCGAACTGACCCGGATCTTCTCCGAAATGATTTTTATCCACGGCTGGGTGCACTGTGACCCCCACCCGGGCAACATACTCGTCCGCACCGCCCCACCTGCGTCCTCGGCGCGTTCGGGCTATAATTTCGAAATCGTTCTCCTGGACCACGGGTTGTACCGGGAATTATCGAGCGAATTCCGCATGAATTACGCTTACATGTGGCGGGCCCTCATGGCTGGGGATGAAACCGGTATCCGGCGCTACAGTAAACTGCTGGCCGGCACGGACCTGTACATTGTGTTCTCGTGTATTTTGACCGGCCGCGACTGGCGGGTCATCCAAAACGACCTCAACCAGGCCCTCACGGACGATGAGGTGAACACGGTATTCGAGAAGGTGCCTTACCTACTGGTCGAAATTATCGACGTATTAGCAACTGTACCCCGGGAACTATTGCTGCTGTTCAAGACCAACGACCTACTGCGGTCGGTTGACCAGTCCATTCGGAGTGCCCCCTCCCCTGCTATGACCATGGCGATCATGGGCCGCTACTGCACCAAGGCGATTTATAACGAAACCATGTTCTACATTAGACAGCACGCCCGGATCCTGGGCTACACCTGGTCCCTTCTGGGCCAATGGGTCCGCTGCCAGTGGCAGTACTGGCGACTGGAACTGCCCCTTGAGGTGGTGGAGTGGTTCTTCCATACGTACTCCCGCCTTTACCGCCTCCTATGGCTATAAAGGGTAAATATGGATAGTGAGTGGTGGCTAGATTTTATATAATTTCTTGTAGATTGTTGGGTCCAATTGCCATTTGTATCGGGATTGTTTTATTATATATGTGTGTTTTAATGAGAAACGGTATATAGGCAATTACCAATCAATAGATTAAACGTGTATGATTGTTGACGTGGTCACAGATATGTATGGTAATCATTGTCATGGGACATTTTACGTGGTCATAAGACTTTAATATATCAATTACTTGTATCCTTCACTCAGTGCAAATACGCCGATTATACCATCAATTTTTGAATCTAAACGAACCAAAATACTTATATAGTGGCACTAAATCTGCTCTGTAACTGGGTTAATATCTGGTGATATATCCCTTGGGCCTGTCTACATACTGCAGCCCATATAGATAGATACACCTGCGACGCTTTGTCTGTTGTCTAGTATTTGAGTATTCCGTGTTTAACCACTCGACAATTCCCACACAGAGCAGCACGTTGCCAGCCACTTCCACCTGAATTCGCACTTAGGGAATGAGCCTGGGGTTTGGGGAATTCAAAGCCCTCCCTCCAAGACCCGGAATCCACCGGTACCCCTTAAGAGACCGCTGCTATAAGGCAAGTGGGAGAAATAGCGGTTGTCTCTCAGGTGGTGTCAGTTGGCCCTTTTCGATGGAGTAAAACCACTCTCCTACTGACGGCTCACTACACCAGTGAAACTCCAGAGGTTTGTGAATCGATGAATCACGCGGCATAGAGTAGTATAGTACACCACAAATGAATAAATTATTCGGGCCGCCCGAAAAAAAGAAGGGAGTGGGAGGGGTGTACAGAACTCACTAACTGTAGGGGAGAGTGCTCGGTTGGCGGACTTGCAAGTTTATTATCACTACAACGCCAAGTCGCCAATGGATGTGACGGGGTGTCGTCGAGTCAAGTTGGCCGCTTGGTGCACGGGGTCGGCGGGTGAATCAGTCTGTCTATCTATCCTTGGGGAGGGGAAATCTGCCACAGATTTAATTCTCGGCGTGTAGATAATGATGTGACAAAAGAATGGGCCCACCAAGCATCGAGGTCACATGCACCAGCACTATTGGCGGCCAGGCCAGCAGGGCAAAATCGGCCCGTTAATCATTCGCCCAAGTGGATATGGTCTGACCTTACTACTGCTGCGAGAGGAGGAGGGAGGCTAAGGCGGGGCAGGGCGCATATATGCAGTACACTCCAGCATAGAACGAGTGAATGCGCCCAATCCAACCCTCCTCCCCGTGACTTGTATCCTATTACACGCCTAGCTCCGATGGCGTGTTGCTCTCTATATGCTGTCCCTGACTTCATATCATAATAAATTCCTCTCACTACAAAACACCTCTCTTCCATCCATTTCTTTCCCCTTACCATTCACTTCCCCTTCCTTTGTTTAGTCACACCACTTCCGCACACACTATAAATACTCGACCCCGCCCACTCTACGGCCGCCGCTGCATTTTCTTATTCTCCGACTATCCCCGACTCCCGCCCTAAATTTTTATGGTCAATAATTATAGAGGACCTGGTCCCCCGGGCTGCTAAACTCGACCCATTCAGAACTTATATTGATTGTTATAGCCAAACACCCCTCTTTCACCCAATTAGTCGCATCCACCCGCCCCACCATGTACTTTAACCTCCATTCGTTCGCCTCGCTTAAGTCTCTGTCCGAGACCCTCTTTTCCTCGACCTACTCTTGGGGCGCCCGTCTTCGTCCCTCTGCCTGGACCAGTCGCTCAACTGCCGCTGTGAATGCGCTGGTACATTCCCCCGCCCCTGTGGTCAACGGCCAACGAGTAGCCTCCCAAGTCGCTGACTCGACCTCTACTACCCAACAGGCCTCTCCCACCCCTCCCGAACACCGTTCCCAGCTCAACCAGCTCCCTGTGCGCCCCCACTATGTGGCCCCTCGCCTGCCCGTCGTCCTTTGCCACGGTCTCTACGGCTTCGACACGCTAGGTCCGGAGTCCCTACCATCCCTGCGTATCCATTACTGGCGGGGGATTAAAGAAGCCATGACCGACGTGGGTGCCAAGGTCCACGTCACCCGGGTGCCCAGCTCCGGTAGCATTGCCCAGCGCGCGGAGGAGCTCCATAGCCAATTACGTCGGTGGTTCAATGGGCAGGAAATCAACCTATTGGGCCATTCCATGGGTGGCCTGGACGGACGCTACTTGATTAGCCACATCCAACCCAGTGAGTACCGCGTCCGGTCCCTATCCACCGTGTGTACCCCACACCGGGGCAGTCCCTTCATGGACTGGTGCCGGGATATTTTTGGGGTAGGTACCATCGCCTCCAATCGGCGCACGGGCAACTTCGACCCCGAAGAGGCCTGGCTCCAGCAGTACGGCCAAACCGCGTCCTCGGCCACCCATGACAATCCCCTGACCAGCCACCTTCTCCTTACCAACCCCCTCCGGGCCTGGCAGTTGTTTTACCAGAAGATTGCCGGTCTGCTCGACACCCCGGCCTACTCCAACCTCACTACCGAGTTCTGCAACCAGTTCTTTAACCCGTCTACCCCCAACCACCCGGACACCGCCTACTTCTCTTACGGCGCCTCGTACAATCCCAAAATCCATACCTGGTCGTCCCTCCGGCTCCCCTACGAAATTATTAGGAAGCGCGAGGGACCCAATGACGGAATGGTAAGTCTCTACAGCGCCCGCTGGGGCCAGTACATGGAAACCGTTAGTGCCGATCACTACGACGTGACCAACCCCATGAAACTGTCCGAACTACGCGACTGGATCAGCAGCAGCTCACTCATGGCCACTCTCTACTCGCAGCTAGACTCGCTTTTAAGCTACTACTCCACCTCATTGACCAAGGGTAGTAGCAATAGTAGGCCCGCCTCTGGTCTAGGTCAAAGCAATCCCATCCCGGCCCATGAGGCGGCGGCCACCATGGCCCATATCACCCAAATGGCCCAGCACTTGGCTAACGAGAGCCAGCGCCCTTCGGTCCAGGCCGCGGTGGCCGACCAGGCCCACGATAAGCTCCAGCGTGCCCGCCAGCAGGGCCCCTTCGATGCCATTGATTTCTATCTGCGTATGGGGACCCACTTGTACAACCAGGGTTATTAGGAGAGGCTGCCCTCTTCTGCCCATACGTTTCCCATCCGCAGCCGGTGGATGTCTTTTGCGGGTCCTTTCGGACCGACTTAATCCCCCTGATCCCATTGACCTTTTTGTATTTCTAAATGTAACCTCGGCGGCGACTGTGAAACTCTCCCATCCCTTTATTCACCTTGTCGCTTTCCACCCTCTCCTATTATTTTCCATTTTCGACCCGTTTGATACAGGCCATCCAATTAAGACTGTGTATATCATTGACTATTTGCATGTATCCACCATATACATTCCCCCCTTTCCTTTATAGTTGGTCATTAGGAGTAGAGTAATTTTACCTCTTTCTTTTTTATCCAATTTTCCTAAATAAAATATTTGCGCCCAGTTCATATGGTATTTATTTACGTCGGTAGACTTTACCATATCATATTAGAATATACGACTAATTTACTAATAGAACCGTCTTTACCGGGCGCATTTTCCTGTAGCTGAACTGACTTGGGCTTAAAAATATAGCAGAAAGGGAACCCCCCAGATCTATGGAGGGGGACGGGGGCCGAGTAATGTGCCCCAGGCACTGGGTCAAGTATCTAGACCATTTTAATCGGCCGTTCCTATCGGCCGAATGGGCCGCTACAGTATAAATGGTTTATTGAATAGGTTAACTAACTCTCTTAGGAATTACACCCTCTATAGCTGGGCCGAACTTCCCCCATATTTTATCATGATCCTAGAGTGAACTTTGGGTAAAAAGGGAGACGGTTTTACAGAACGAACTTTCCGAGTCGAGCGAGATGGTAATTGATATTGGGTACTCGCTTAGCCGGGGCTTTCTATTCATTGAAGGAGGTGGGATTGTGAGCGAATTGTACAAATATATATATATATGGGTGCCAGAATTGTTAGTATACTATATAACCGATATCGGTGAAAAAAATACGGGCAGGTCATGGAGAAGAAAGTAGGAGCTATATGAGATCTACTTACGGGCTTGGCCATGCATTCCGAAAGGGCTTTGGCAGCGATGGCACAGTGTTGGTCATCGATACTCCGGGTGGCCCAACAGCTCATAACACTAGCCATTTCCAGAGTACACGGGGTAGCCGCAACGGCCTTCTTGGTGTTGACTTTAAGTTTCTTGATGTGCATGGTTGTGATCTAGCACGGGGAGGTGCGGTAGGAATCGGCAAATAAATAATGAATAGTTCCGTTGGAGCGGTGGGCCAGAGTCCAGTGATTGGGAATTTAATAGTCGTTGATGGTCCAATGCAAAGGAGAAAGCTAGCTACTAGGTATTATTGATACAGGCCGGGGAATGCAGCTTAAGCAATGCCTGATCCAAGGGTTGCTGGTGTGACAATGGATTCAACTGGCGATCGAGACGTATCTTTGTGAGTTGGATGGGTTCCTCATCCACTAGTATTCCCAAATCTCACAACCAGCCTGAGTGGGTTGAGACTCCCACTTGACTGACTGGGGCTCCTCTGGCTATGGAAATATAACCTAAATTCGTCCTGTTTTGTACCCGTCCCAATCACGTGACTAGATTGAGTGGGCTTGCATCTCTCATGGGAATGGAAAGAGAGCTTCCGAATATCGAAAACAGGGTGCGACCGGGTAAAGGTAGCTTACCCCAAAGCTAAAGAACAACACTGGTATTTGCACTGTTCAACAAAATACAGCCGCATTCATAGCCAACCCCTTTACGATCCGACTTCATTGGCAGTTGCATTTGTCTATTATTTCCATTGCTTGTACCTTAGAGCCTATTTTCCTTAACTTGCATTTCCTAGGCCCAGTCACAGCACTTCTATTAGCTATTTATCAATATTCACCATGAGTTTCGGGCGATTCCCTTCTTCGAGTTTGGTAAGCAGCGCTGGGCTGCGCCCCATGCGGCTGTCTTCTCCCGGCCTGTCCATCGTTCGGGTAGGTGTACTTTACAGTGTATTTGTTACCACCCTTTGGAAGTCGATTAGTTATGCACCTTTAGCACAACCTGTCGCGGACCACATACATATGTATCGATCGCGCCCAATGCTAACCACCCCAGGCTCTTTGCATGCTTGATTATGACCTTTTGTTTTACCTTTCCTATTATTGTTGTAACCGATGGGCCCAACTCAGCCCGCGCGTGTTTATAGTAGTGACGCCCTCAACAAAAAACTCCGCGAAACGGCGCTTAAATCCAAAATGCCCGAGGAGACCGAACTCATGGCCACCAACTACAAATCCTTCAAAAGCAAGCCCATTATCCG
>JANBQC010000404.1:0-26098 GCA_027576995.1 Dimargaris cristalligena
CAGGGGCATACTTCCGATAAGTGCGAAAAATAGATAAAAAATAAAAGTAGGTAAAAAATGTGGTAAGTTCACCACAATAAGCCTTAGCAATGCTGCAGCTATGAATAGTAAATGCACTCTGCAATAGACAGAATGGGGTAAAAGATACCGAGGAGAGCAGTGGGCTGATAACTTGGTTGGTAAAAGAAAAGAGGGGATGAGTGTGTTTATATATTCAACTGAGATGCCAGCCAGTTAGCCCAGTACTCGAAGCTCACTTTACATTCGCCTACAGATGGCAAACAAGGGCATTTGTTCTACCAAAGCTGGCTATAGTGTAACAACCCAAAGCCGCCTACATCGGAGACAATAACCATTGCGCCCCCGGACCAGCGGACTGTATTGTCGTAAATAACCACTTCTAAGCCAACCAGCCACCCTGTTCTATTTTTACCCCTGGTGTCCCTTTCGAGGAATATGAATGGGGCTGGGGACTGCACTTAGTGCTATAGGAGGCCTTGTTCGACGCCGGGATTTACCGGATCCCATCCAATGGCGATACTGAGGATATGCCATAAAGCCTGCCATTGTATAAGACCATACTTGCTAGGCTCGGTCAAGCAGCCTTTAGGGGCCGCAATAGGAGGACCCACCCCTGATGTGAGACCATGGAATGTCCAACCATAGGAGAGAGGGATTGAGCATGAGTATCAGCTGGTTCGGGTCCTCTCCCCTTCTCTGGTTATGTGCTGGTCGGTCATTCGTAGCCAATTGGCTGGCCCTATTAAGCGACTTATTCCGAATATACTCCCTCCCGCTAGACAAAGCTGTTGGTTCTTGTTATTGGTTAACCTGGTACAATTCTTGTGTCCCTAGCTCATACACTGCCTATGTGTCATGAGCTCAACCTCCTCTAAGGCCTCGGAGGCACTTCAGCCCAACAACCACCTGTTGGTGGAAGAATTCCATACTTTACAGTTGGTGGTAGCCAGCTGCAAGGCCAGACTGGGATATTCATCGGGTTTACCCATTGCAGCCACTATTCGCTCATGTAATAGGTTCATTGTTGGGCTGTGCTGCTCTAGGTGGGTAGCTCGCGGTGCTTGGAACTAAAAAGTACACTATGTTAGGGTGTTATCAATTAAAACAAATGCGTGATTTCCCTGAAGCTTGTAGCCTAATATTCCGCCTGCCTGCAGCAGCGCATAACTAGCAGGAAATAATTAGTGTATATACTAATAAATCCAGGGGAAGGGGAACTAAGTGCCTAGAGGTTAATAGTTACCCATGGGTGGTTAGCTTAATACTAGGCAAAGAGGGTCCTGGATATCACATGGAACTCCCAGATTGGCAAAGTCCCCAAATGTAATTATTGAAAATTAAATTAGAATTTTATAATGATACATGGAATGTCATAGTAATTCACCCTATGCTTATACCAAAGGGGCTCATGCAAGTTGGCTTCGATTACATAAAACACTTGAAGTCATTTAAGCTAGTAATTACTCAGCAGGAACAGTAATTAAAATGGTGGCAATTACCAGTTGTTGTTGGGCCAGTGGTTTGAGGCCCCTCCCTTCTGGGACTAAGGCTGGGGTTGGACCCCTTATCCTCCCCGGGGTTGGCAGGGTCACTGGACATCAGGTTTGGAGGGCTCAAGGCGCCTGGGTGAATCATGGAGAACTCGGGAAACAGTCCTTCAGCTAGTCAGATCGGATCAGAGCTGTGCTCAGAGGTTGAACTGGGGTATGGTGCAAAATGCTCCACGTAAAATGGTCCTACACTCCTGTTATTGGAGTTAGGTGCTGGAGGAGCCACAATGGCTATATACTGAGAATAAGATAATAAAATGCAGGAAAGTGAAAAATTGACTTCTGGTTGAAGTCCTTGGCTGATGCTGGGTAAAACACTGGGTGAAGTTAAAATAGATATTTATTCTGAATAATAAAAACTTATCTTGAAGATAACTTGCTGTTTTAAGGGCCGGCTGGGGACACTATATATATGTAAATTAATACTATGAACTTAGAGTTATATTAATACTTTAGGACATTGTCCTCAGATGGACTAACAACCATAAAACCATGAAGGGAAAACTGGCTGGGTCTTCAAGTTTGACCACTGTGTAAAAGAGAAAGAAAACATATATGGGAAAATGGAAGACAAAACTGCCTCAGATCCACCAGGGCATTTCTTGAAGGTGGGATATGGAAGAAAAGGATATGGGAAAATGGAAGACAAAATTGCCTTGGATCTGCCAGGGCATTCTTAAAGATGGAATATGGAAGACTTCAATGTTGCTTGCTCATCCCGGTGTGAGCACTGTTTGCAGCAAAGGCATAACTATGGATCTGGGGTATGCAGGCATCATGAATAGAGTATGGTGACTAGTTAGTCTCATGGAAAGGGAAATTATCCTGACCCTTGGCAGTACACCTAGCATCCTTAGGGTATAACTGGTGAATTAATCTTTCGGAATTAATGAATTATAGGTTGATCCAAATGACCATCTTTTTTATATCTTCTGGCTAGTGCCAAAGCAGTGAACTGGGAAGAGTACCTGGATAGTTCACCACTTGAGTACTTTAGTATTGGATAGCTCCAGCATCCACGCGCTGAGCTCAGGGGTTTAGGGAATGGGTTTGAGTTTGAGTTTGGGTTTGGGTTTGGGTTTGGGACCTGGCTCAGAGCGGCTTGATGTTGATATGGCTGGTTCCTGGCATACAGCCATGGGGCCATTTGTAAGGGTAAAAGGACTGGATGATTTGGGGGCGCCGAAATTCATTGTTGGTAGTAAATATGGCTGTACAAGTAGGGGAATAAAGTGCATTAGATTGCTTGGAGTAATCCGCAAGAAGAAGGGTGTTAATTGAAAGAGTAGTCTTGTTAGAGGAGTATTCTTTAAGTATTTGGCCACTATCTTTTTTTCACATGATTACAGGGACTTGGGTGTGGAAAAAATGGTTACTACAATAGGGCTAATGCTTTGCAAAGGGGAAATACTAGCAAGATGGAATGTGGTGGTATATTGGACTACCGGACTATTGCTTATAAAGAAAAAATATGTTAGTTACAGATTTGTTGAATTATTCTACGCAATAGAAATCCCACTCATATTTTTAATAAATTTCAGACATGAAAACTATTTTAACAAAAACAGCCAGCTGGTGAGAATGTAGTTCCGAAAAATTCTTTGGCTTGAACAACCTGAAAATGGGAGTTGGAACGACCTATACAATATACCAATTACATGCCAATAATTTTCCAATACATTGAATCTGTGGGCGCTATAATGGAAACTGATGGTCGCCAGAAACGTGGTATTATATAGCGGGCCAAAAGGCAATTCGGCGCGGATAACTTATATTTTAATTATATAAATATTTCGGTGGGAATCCATTACAGCAGACACTGAGTAATGTCGTATATTAAGAGATGCATGCTAGTATGTTATTATCGTAAAAGTGTGGAGCCGGGGGGTTTCTTTTAAATAAAGCAGTAGCTGCTTGGTAAAAACAATTAAAGTGATTTATATGGATCAGATGAAAACACTAGAATTCGATATCAAGGCCGGTCAGATCTTTTTCTTTAAAGTCCAAAAATAATAATAAGGCATAGACAATGGGCATAATATAGTTTTTCATATGTTATTAAAATAATGCACCATGTAGAATATGTTAAGAGGCACCGTTTGGCAAAGCAGTATACTTCCAAAACACCAAGCTATTACTGAATTAGCGAGTCCAAATAGAAAAAACACATAAAAATGCCAGTAATATAATAAAACTCGACATGCACAATAAACGCCCTTGCGTATGGCGCCCGCCCACTTTAGCCAAACCAATATAATACATATATATATAACAATATGGGATGATCCAACTTACCTGGCAACATATTAGAAATGACGCTTAGACCGTATTCTTTGTTCATCTGCTGGATCGTGCTACGCCACAGTTGATCGAGCTGATCCGAGTCGGAGCAGAAGTCCACGAGTTGCTGACGCAGTTGGTTGACTTGCTCGTAGGGTGACTGGAGGGAGCAGCCTCCTTCTCTGCCTTTCCCGGACTCGGTTAGGTGCCCGTCGGTCAGCTCCCCCGTCTGGTGGGAACTATTGGGCCCGGAATTAAGCCCCCCCAGGGTACCGGTTGTCAGGGATGATGAGGAAGTCATCAAATTACCTGTCAGATTATTGGTAGAGGAAAACCCCGGGCTACCTCCTCCGCCCACTGCTCCGCTTCCACCGGGTCCATTACTGGTAATGCTACTACTATTACCACTCCCACTAACGCCCCCAACCCCAACTCCTCCACTATTGGTGGATCCCGGGCCCACCAGGGCCGCGTTAGAGAACGAGTTAATACGGGTCAAGGCCGCGGCCTCCGTAGCCAAATGGAGGGAATTATTAATCCAACGGAGGCAACCGGACGACCGGATTTGAACAAAGGCCAGACCGGAGCGGTGGATATACTGGTGGTAGTCGAATTTATTCCGCGGGGGAATAGAGCGGACCACTTCCTCGGGGAAGAGGCGGTCGGCCTCACTGTCGAGAACGAAGTTCATGTGGGCCAGGACGGCTTCTTCGAAAAAGTACTTGGGGAGGAAATCCACCCAGCTCAGATCTCCCACGGGCGAAGTAGTAGTGGTGGTGGCCGTGGTGTTAGTGGTAGTGTTGGTGGAGGTAATGGAGGTGAATTGGTGGGGGTCGCCCGCTACGGTAGCGGCCCGACTGTAACTCGTCAGTACCATACGGTCCATGACTTCCTCCACCGTGGGCGGGATAGCGAAGCGAATGTCCTGGGTGGACAAGAACGGGTGGTGATTGGATAAATCATCGTCAGTCAGTCGGCGGGCGGGGACTTTGACTAGACGAAGCCCACACCGTTCCGCAACCCGGGTCCAGCTGCTGATTTGGTCCTCCACCAGGGACGCCGTACAATTCAACCAATATAGGGTCAAGTGGAAACAGGCGATGGGCACATACACCTTGTCATACTCCAACATGGCCAGTTCCCGCCGGTCGCTCAGGCGTCGATCGTCAATGTTTACCGTGATCCGATCGGAAATGGGAATAGTGGGGCCCGTGATGGGTCCCAGGGACCGTTCGGACGATGCGCTGCGCACCGACGGCTGGTGGGGTGGGTGGCCTCCTCCCCCTCCATTGCGACTCTTGGGGATCACAGAAGTGATGGAGTTGGTTCCCTCCTGCACCGGCACCCCGTTGTAGGTGCGATTCCCTTTGACCGAGATGGGGACGGGTTTATGGGAAGTGAAGTAATCCCCCGATAGGGAGCGAATGGGAGTAGCACTGGTGGCCCCTCCCGCTTGGTGAACGAGGGAGAGGTTGCTCACCGAGAGTTTCGTCGCCAAGTGGTTGTAAGACCGCTTGCCTTGACTGTCGCGGAGTCCGGTGGGTCCGGATCCGGGGGAGGATGTCGTTTTGGCCATATCCGACCCTTCGGAGCCTTCCCCGTTTGGTTTGCCCGAGTGGGAGGCCGAGGCCGGGGAACCCCCGTCGTAAGTAGACAAGAGAAGCGACGCGATATTAGCGAACCAAGCCCGCGAGATGGTGTGTTCGTTGGTGATGACTTCCCTCAAGTCGGCGGTGGTGCCTGTCGTAGGGGGGCCGCCGTCCGAGGTAACTGCTGAAGCGGTGCCGCGGCTCGCATCGCCGGTACTGGCGGTCGCGAGGGGAGACGGTTTATCGGACACGTAATTTACGTTGAGTTGGTAAATCATCATATCGTCCAGGAAGACGCTTCGACCCCGACAGTGGTAGAACAGTTTCTGGTTCAGTAACGTTTGGGCGAATTTGGCGGCCTGGTCCCGGGTTTCGAACTCACTCATTTGACCCAATAACCAGTCCACGAATTCCTGGCCCAAGAAAGCGTTGGAGTAGAGTCGCCAATGCCAGCGCCGAATGGCGATTTTGAGGCCACTATCGGGGTTTTGCATTTCCGTGGCGATATCGTAGAGGCTGCTTTGGGGGGTCAATGGCAAATGATCCCGTTTGCGGGACCGAACCTTGGGTGGGGCGGGCGTTTCGGTGGGCCCGCTAACCGTTTTTTCCTGTTTGGCGACCATATCCTGGTAGAACGCCGAGGGTCGCTTGGTGGTGATGGTGATTTGGAGTGTAGAAGGGGCCGACCGGGTGTCTCCTCCTCCGCCTTCCTTCCCTGCCGCCGCCTCCCGGTGGGTGTCAGTAGGGGCCCCCGGGGGGTTAGTTCGCTCCCCGGCCAAATTGGAGCCCAAAGGAGGTTCGGACCGTCGAATCCGAACCAGCACGTCCAAGAATCGACGGAATCCAGCGATACGCTGTTCTTCGTCCGACAACCGGGTGTTGCGGTTCGCTGAACTGGACTGGATGGGCGAGGCCAATTTCTCGAGAGGCACTAGGACCAAACGTACACAAGAGTAGGCAGCCTTATTCAAATGGTCGGAGTAGTCTACGATCAGCTGATCGCAGGTGTTCCACTGGTAGTCCGTTTTGTCGGCGTATTTAAAGATGATGGAACGGGGAACGTAGGCCGAGGCGTACCGGCCCCAGAGCTGGTAGCGATACACCTGCTCTTCTCGGCGGTAATTCTGGGTCTTGACGTACCGCTTGGTGGTGATTTCATGGTTAGTGGGCTGGTAATGGATAATGTGGTAGTCCTGGCCGTTGGACAAGGTGTAATTGAAGGCCTGTCCAGTGATCTGGTCCCAGGTGGGCTCGGAGGTGGCCGGGCCGCTATCGGGAATTCCGTTTAGCAGGGAGTCGTACCCCGATGCCCCACGGAAGGCTCCTCCCGTTCGACCAGACATACGGCGGGATAGACTGATGGATGACGAGTGATGGTGGTGCCCGTGATGCCCATGGTGGTGATGGGGGTGGGAGGAATAGGTGGTGTGAGAGGATGCCGGGTACTGGCTACTATGCTTACCAGCCGGTAGATAGGACGGCATTTCATCGTAGCCCCCTAAACTGCGGAGTCCACCGGGTGGAGGCGGGTGGGCCGGGTTAGGACTGGGGTTGTGAGGATCCCCGGGCCAGAGGGAGCCCGGCAGGGGTACGGCGGCGGGGGTAGCAGCACTGGGCACGACAATTTGGAACCCTTCACCAAAGCGGGCGGCTATCAAATCGCAAAGCAGGGCCTTTAGTTTAGCCCCATGTTTGGGGTCGGCAGCGAGTTCCGGCAAAGTACTCGTAACCCGGGTACTCCGCGCCAACAAATCGGGGTCGGGGGTGAGGTTGGTGGGGTATTCTTGGTAGGATAGGGCCATCTGGGCCGGATCGGGCGGATGAAACGTGGTGAGAGGTAGATACGCCGGAGTGACCAATGATTTCCACTGCACCGTCGAGCGACTGGGCAGACCCAGGTACACTGTCTCCCAGCGCCGGAACTGGCGTTGGAAGAGGGTGGATTTCTGGGCTTCGACGAAATAAATCTGGCGGGCGGCGGAGGGGTGGTTGTTGTAGGGGCCCACGAGGGTCGTGGTCTGGAAAGCACCCGAAGGGAGTACCGGACTAGCCAGCGCGAACGGCTCGGGTGGGGCCGCGGGGGTCGTTCGAACTACACCGGGACGACCCATGGGAGTGGGTCCCCCCCGGGACGGTGGGACCCCTCCGGTGGGGGAAGGTCCCAAATCGGTACTATAGCGGGACCGCCAGGAATGGTTCGGGCCACCGCCAACATTACCCAGGCCCGAGGGCGAAAAGCGGGGGGCCCGTAGACTTTGGCTTAAGCCGCTAGTCGGCGGGGACTGTACCTCAGGGCCGGACGACCGAGGCATGGTGAGCCCCCGCAGTCCGGGTACCGTATTGTGCGGTAATTCGGAAGGTTCACCGGCCCATTTCTCCAGGACGTTCTCCGCGGAGTCCCCCCCATCCGGACCCAGGCCGCCCAAATCGATGGAGCTCTGGGCCGCCGGAGGTAGTCGACCCGCAGGGGCTCGTTTAGCCGGCATGGAAGCCCGGCGGTCGGACCGACTGCGCAGGAGAAGCGGATGGTTGGGACCTAAGCTTTGCGCCCGTTGCTGGGAGCTTCGTTCCCAGAGGGCCGTACTTTGGCCATGACTGTATTGGCATAGAGGGACCTGTAGCGCCGGAGTGATACTACTGGCGTAGCTCGGGGCGTAGTAATGGAACCAGGGATCGTGGGGGTTGGGAGCCCCGGGGAGGCGGTGGATTGGGCTGGGGGCCAGGGATTCGATACGGTACACCCGGTGGTGGCGGCCTCCACTCAAGACGTCCGACTGGTGGGGTAGACTACCCCCCTCTTGCCCAGTGCGGAGCGAAGCACTCCGTTGGCCCATATCTAGTAAATGCCCACGCGCACTGGGGGATGCTCGTGAAATGGGTGGAGTGGCCGAGGAAGGGGAGTGGTGGTAACGGTGGGCGCGGCGGGGAAACTCCTCCATACGCGTGCCCCCCTCTCCGGAACCAGCCAGGTCACCACCACCGGTTTTGGGTCGCTCGGGGTCGGATTCGGCCAATCGGGGTTCACTGACCCGATCGCCCGCTGATCGCAGAGCCATGAGGGGTTGTTGGAACGACGTCAGCCCCTTATCAGGGGAAGGGGCGTAGCTCCGGTCGGAGTCCCGTTGGATCTCCGCCAGTTCATAGCTGGGGGCAAAAATATCATGGTCGTAGTGTCTCTGGACCGTGGGTAATAAAACGCCCTGTTTGGCCAATACATCAGTGGAGCGGCCCGTCTGGGAGGAGGTTCGGGAAAAGGACCGGGTGTGGTGGAAGTGGGAGCTGGACGCGGAGGGCCGCATGGGCGGGAGAACCACCGCCCCGCCCAGCTGGGGCTGAGATCGAAAACTACTGGACAACAAGGGGGCCGGCGGGGTACCCCCACTCTCCAGCCCCCGCGTTTGGGATTCGTCCATATTTGCGTAATGGGGGTTCGTTTCGGAGAGATCCACCGTATTCTCGCCGGCCTCCGTCGGGCCGGGGGAGTCCGTGCCCGGAATGCCCCCGGGGCCGCGCCGGGTTAGCGAGGGTCCCCGCATTAGCCCTACGGTGGCCGTATTACCACTTGAACGGATATGTACCGCGGCCTGTCTCTCGCGGGACCGGGAAATGTCCTCACTGAGGTACGGTACCTGCCAAACGGTGCGCAAGTGTTTACCTGTACCGGCCTTTTGGATCTCCGGCATGCGGCAATAGGGCTTGAACCGGTATTTGCTAAGCGCCTGGTGAACGAGGCAATTCTGCTGGTAGAAGCTGCTGTCCACCCAAAAGGGCACAAAGTAAAACCAGTAGTCACTATCGGTATCAAGGTGGGTAAGGTGGGAACCCTGGGCGACGGCCTCGGGAGCCCCGCCGCGGGGTGCCCCCGCCGTCGTTGCCGCTACGGAACCTCGGTGGCGACCCTCCAGAGTAGCATGCGTGAGTCCCGGCGACGCCAAGTGGGTCTGTGATTGCGAGTGACTGTGACTAGTAAAATAGGACGGAGACGCAGCTGAGTGGGACGACTCTTCGGTACCTTGAGGGGTCCGAACCGTAGTAGAGCCCAAGTGCTCGTCGTAATATAAAATATCGATGGTGCTCTCAATGTGCTTTTTGATGGATGTGGGGTCGGTGGTGGTACCGGGTGAGTGTGACCGGCCCAAAAGTGGCGACTCTTGCATACCCAACAAATGGTGATTGGCTCCGGTGATGTGTCCGTAGGGAGCGTATTTGGTTGGTATGACGTCGTCGGCTTCGGTCGTCGGTTTGGCCCCCACTAGCCCCGTGTTAAAATACAGAGACTGATAAGTACGGAAGTCATTTTCGGACGAATCTCCGTGGATCTCAGCACGGCGCCAGGGAGAGGGTAAAGCGGATTTGAACCGAAAAACGGGGGCCCGGTGAAGCGGCTTGGGGGCTAGGCATACCACATCCACCCGGAGGTTGGCGTCGATTAAACGCTGGGTAGTCAGTCGCAGCAATGATTTGCCCACGTCAAATACGCCGGCACTGGGGGTCACCACCACAATCTTAGGGCTGATTCGTAGCGTGTCGCGGGAATCGTGGCGGCGTTCGAATGAGTTGAGGGCCAGGTTGATTGCCTCCAGGATGTTACCGTGTAGAGCATAGGTGTGGCGACCCATGAGAGCACGCGGGCCGGTGCGACTGGACCTCGGGGCAGGCCCGCTGTCGTAATCGCCGGGACCCGACTGGGACTGGCTGGCCGGTGTGGGATGGGCCCATTGGTGCAGAGGGTCGGGGGTTTTGGACGACCCCTGGCTGGTCGATTGATAGGAGCTGCTTGATGTGTCATGGGTTTCCCCTACGGATCGGATGGACCGCATGATGTCGGCGTTAAAGTCGACGAAGTCCTGCCGTAGCAAAAGGGCCGCTTGGTCCTGGTTAGGGCACAGCAGGGATGCCTGGACGTTATCTGCGACTACCTTGTAATAATCCTTGTACCAGAACCGGAGATCCGGGTGCCAGCTTACCCCTTCGATTTGGAGGTGCTCTTCTTCGGTATAAACGAATCGCGAGAAGAGCACGAGGGTCACTAAATGTTTGGTTCCGTTTTCGCCCCACTTGCGGAACAAGTCAGTAAGGAAGTATTGAAGACCGCGTTCATAGTACAAGGTGCCGTCTTCCAGAAACTGCCACATTTCCCGGCTGAATTGGATAAAGATCATGAAGCGGGCCGATACCGTTCGAAAGACCATTCGGGTTTGAGGGGTAACATAGGCCATACGGACGCCACCGCGGTCATTTTTGATCAGTTTGACCTTGGCCTGGAAGCAGCGTAAATAGTCGACGACCTGCCCCTCGTAGAGCACCTTGCCCGTGACTAAGGACTGGAAGCGGAGCATGTCACTCCGATCCACCAGGGGATTGCGCAATTGGAGTTCAATGTAATGGGCGGTCGCCTGCGCCGGGTCGACTTTCTGAACCAGTACGGTCATCATCACGGTTAATTTGAGGCGGTTGGCGGTGGTTTGGGCGATCGAAATGGGGTTGGCCGTGGATACCCGGGCATGGTCCACCTCCGTGACTTGAAGGATGATCTCGGCGGAGGTGTCCACGGGGGAGGCGATATCCGCCCCATAAGCCGAGTTACGCCGGCTGCCGGTCCCGGGCCGTCCACCGCCTGCGAAGGGGGAGGAGGTGTATGCCCCGGCGGCGGACTTACCCAGTCCGGGGGTGGCCCCTACGTTCGGGGTACCGGGCCGGGAAGCCCCGTGGCCGGCGTACTGGACTATTTAGGTATTACAAGTGTGTTTTAGAGAGAATATAGGGGTATACTAGAGGGGTTAGGTACTAGTGATTTAAAAGGAACACCCAATGGTTCCTACGAACCGCGCTTTTCCCATTGTATAACCCATAATATCTATGGAGTTAAGCGAACCCGGCGTTGGGGTGATGTACTTTACGTTAGGGTGCACAAAGCAGGATTCAAAAAGTTGGCCAGTATGGAATCTCCGCAAGGACCTACCTTGGTTTATGATGGGATTGACGGTGAGGTTATCCCCAAACGGATGGGACGGAGCAGGAGGGGGGCCCTGATTCCCACTGCGGAAGTGCGGGGAATTGGCCGGTTTGGCGCCATAGTCGTCGTTATTGGAGGTAGTCGACGTTGGCGCATTGGCCGCGGTGGTGCTCAACAGAGGGGCGATGCGAAGCAGGTCGCCTACCACGATATTGGGGAAGTAGTCGGAGCAGATAATCACATCTTTATCGGGAGTAGTGGAATCGTGGAAGCGGAGCGAGCATTTTTTGGCATTGAGCCAATCCATAGCGGGCCGGTTGCTAAAGGGGACACGCAAGCACTAGAGGAGTATATCGGCAACTCGACAATATAGTATCTATAAAGAACTAAAACACCGAGGGAGGGAGGAATGGTATGGTATGGATGTCGTGAGGAGAAGTAGACCATGTCCACATGGAGGACTGAATTGAATAGAGTACATAGGCTGCTGGACCTCGCGTTCGCACACTAATGGTCAAAAGCAGGCCTCGAAAGTCCCCGAAACTGCCTCTGGCTCAGGTAATCCTAGAGCTAGGGGAGGTTGGGATTGGGTATTGGGTATTGGTTACAGACGGTAGCTGGCCATTCACTCAGTGACTGTGTATTAGAAATATTTAAAGACATTGCTACAGCACCATTTACAGCTGATTTTGATATCCCACCCATTCTGAGACGGGCCTACTTCCTAAGATCTAGAATATGCCTCGCCTCAGTATATTTGTCGGTATTATCGGTGGCACCAGTAAGTTGTTGATTCAGATGAAATCTATAGATAATCACATGAGGTATCGGAATTTAAGGACCCCAACAAATAGCGCGATCTCAAGAGATTAGCGCCATAGTGATAAACAGTTGGGTAGAATCCATCACTTGATGGACGTACTAGTGTGTTGGCAAGAAGGCGGGCTGCCTTTACCTTCAGGCTGAGGGAGCTCATGGATTGCGTATATTTCCTTGGTGGTAGCGGGCTATTCTATGCTTATAGGAAATCTCTTCACCGCACCATTCCCGATTAAAGCACTCGGTATTTTTGGCACCAAGAGCGATGTCCATGTTTATAGGCTAGCTGGTAAAAAGACTCACCGCATCCTCACCATATACGAGAAGATCGGGAATTCCCCAAATGCTGTTTGGCTACTGGCCATTTTATTTTAATAAGGTCCTGTATTTTATATCCGACGGTTTTCCTGCTATTAAGAAAGTGTGGTACCCTTACTGAGTAGACCAAGACCCATCGCGAAGTGCGTCAGGAAGGCTTGGAATCGATATCAAAGCAAAAGATAAAATGTTGGCATATTCAGTGATACCCCATACATGCCTATAAACTTAGCTTATAGAATGTCCCATGGGTACAGCTGGTATACCCAAAGGGAGATGAATTCCACTGACGACCTTTTGAGCATTTTGAAAGGAATTGCCGAAGGATATAGGGGCTAAAAGTCCGCTAATACCATTCGGGATACTAGAGATATTGGGTTATCTCACCATAGGGCGGGAATCATATAGGTGGAATTCGGCCCAGCTGTATAAGGTTTTAAATGGTAAGTGTATGGGATAATATATAGGAGATTTATTTTTAACCAGTAGTATTTGCTTCATCTAACGGATTTTTCGTTATACAGCTCGGTTGAACCTCTCCCATATTGAGATGTTTAGCCATACCAATTTTGACAATACACATGTACGGATGAGTTTACGGCATACCAGTTGCCCATCATCCTTACTGTCCTAATTCAGAATGGCATCCATAGTTATATTTTATTATATTATTTTTATTAAAAAATTAAAGAAAATTGCTCACTTCGTTTTGAGTATTCGTTAGCCATAGGAATTTCCGGACCCGATCAACCCCGGATAATGCGCGATGGTGGGTGCCACGGGAAAGTTGATGTTTATGAAACGGGCTGTACTATTACAATGTAGCCATCACTTAACATTGGATCCATTGATGGTGTGAAAAGCCACATTTTCGTCGCATTGTGTCGCGCATAAAGTGATTCTTATATGGCTCGTTCAGTTCGGATCATACCCCCGAACCAAGGTGCAGGCAAGGGTAGGACCATGTAATACCGGCATTAGAATTAAAAATCTAGGTTGAACGCAGGGCTGCGATGCCGTGGCCAGCTAATAACCGGTAGCTACCCAACCTCAAGAAAGTGGTTGATTCCCCAATGAGGGGTTTTTTTCTAGTATCGAGCGGTCTACATCCCGGCGAATTTATGGCTTGCCAAGTGTTTCTGCGTTGGGCAGTCTCGATGCCTTTCCTTATAACGGGGGATTATTAGGACGCCACGAGAACGGCAGCACCCCACGCCCTCCTCCTCCTCCCCATGTGTGTACATGCTAAAAATATGATTTTAGTTAATTGGAGTGAAGCACATTGCCGTCACTGATTTTAAACTGCGTCAGTTTTGCCGATAAGGCTGTTCTTGAGCCATCGCCCCTTTTCAATCAGCCCTCCTGATCCAGGAGCCAACGAATGATCGAAGGGGCTTGAAACAAACGCGGGCCAAAGTTTATTGACACTAGCTCCGTTCACGAAGGGTGGCCAAATATGTGAGTAGTTTCGCCACCTCAAGTGGGAGATAGTAAGTCATTACCATGGAGCATGGGGGGATAATAGAAACCCCAATGAAGGAACCACTGCGGTTCGGATGCAGGCGGCAACTGGCCGTTGGGTAAGTGGGATGCGAAGGAAGGGTTTTGGCTGGTGGGGGGGGGGGCTTTTGATTATCCTAGCCGGCGGCGATTAATTGCATTGATGAGCAAGTAAGTGGGGGCTTCAGCAGAAAGTACGTCAACCCCATGAAACACTCGGACCATGGATAGGAGGGCGAGATAAAAATAGAACAGCCCGGATCTCGGGATTCACAAGCTAAGTAGGTGAAGGGGGCTGCGGGTCAGCAGGTTGCCAAGCTCATAATATGCGTAGGCAAATGACTTGCACCAGCAGGACGCTTAATTTGATTGTGAGGGCGACAGTGTAGCTGGGGACTCCCCAAGGAAAAAGGATTGGGGGAAGACTTTCGGTAAAAATAGGACAGTGTCTGACCAATCCGTACCGATAGTTGGGTACTGGGACGATCACTTGCCCAATGATCGCGAGTCATTGGGCTCTCCTGGGGTCAGCCCCTAGGATTGGTGATGCCTATCACTACTGACGGACCCCCTTTCCCTCCATGTTACTCACCCGGTCCAATAAATAGGACGAAATAGTAAAGCCCGGCGTGTCGCGAGACTCTGGAGAACAGTGGTGGAGCCGTTTAATACGCTACTGCTTCAGGTAGTAAAAATAATGTTGCCTCTATTGGTGCCATATATGAGGGGTGGTGGTGAGTGGCCCGCCTTCCAGTATTCGTTACCGATGTTTCGAATTTGGATCCGTCAATATAAGTGACAGCCGGTCCATTGTTGGTTCTCCTCCTTCCTTCATTGTTTTCTTATATCTATTTTTTTTCGCATTGTCAATAATTCTATGCATGCCGACTCCCGAATCAAATATTCAAACTATCAAAAAACCCATTTTATTATTACAGACCATCTCGGTAGTATAGTCTTAGCCGCCAATTCTGGTTCTCATGGCCAGCTAGTCTGCGGGATTTTCCATTGAGTGGTTTATATTATTCAAGTATTAATACTTATTTAGTGGAGGCCATTGTTGTTTAAACAACCACCGCCACCTTGTTCCCGTACAACAAACCATTAGCATTATCCAGTATTCAAGGGCCCCAAACGCACTCTGGCAGGAGTCGTTTTCCCCACACTCACTGACACTGAACCTTCCTCACAATAGGGCTTGGTATAGCGTAGCGCATTTGCACAGCTAGCCCGCTCCACCCG
The DNA here is from genome assembly GCA_027576995.1 of Dimargaris cristalligena. Taxonomy (NCBI): domain Eukaryota; kingdom Fungi; phylum Kickxellomycota; class Dimargaritomycetes; order Dimargaritales; family Dimargaritaceae; genus Dimargaris; species Dimargaris cristalligena. The sequence continues at coordinate 15,276 of JANBQC010000404.1, forward strand.
GGTTCCCACTGTTCAGTGTGCCGTGGCCGTGTGTGAGTTCACTTGGTCTCGCGCTCTCCTTTCTTTCTCTTCCTTATTTCCTTGTTTTGCTCCTTCCTTCCTTCCTTCCCCCCGCTCACTCGTCTATTATTTATCCGCAAACTGCTATCTCTCCTTTGGCTCCTTCTCGTGGCCCGCCTTGTCCGACGTTACCTGAATTACCGCCCGTCCGACTTTCCACATTGAAGTTAGTCTCCGGCCGATAGCCAGTACCACCACTACCAGTCACAAGGCTTGTTGACATTGCTACTGTTCGTGCCTTTTTTTATATATTTTATATTAAGCCACCGCCGACTCCTGGTCACTCGTAATGCCCCTTGAATTGCGCTGCTTCCGTATTCACCGCGTACCGTTTCGCCTCCCCTTATACACCTTTTCAAACCGACCGACGCGCCACCGCCTTCCCGTAGCGGTCCCTTCCCTAGCGCGCCTTCGTCCCCGTTTAGCTTGGTGGCATTAGTTGTCTGCCTTGCGTTATTATTGTTTCCAGCCGCCCCTTCGGTTCCGTGCCGCCCATCTCGTCACCCATCGCGTTTTCTGTGGGTAGGTTATATGCATATGCATATATATATATATATATATATATATATGCTGAGGGTTAGGGTAGTGAAGGTAGCATTCCGAAAGAGGCCTTCACAATGCCTTGAGTTTGGGTTGTATGCGTGGGTATAACGAACCCTTGTTGCAAGAGGGGGAGGGGGCACTAATATTAATTCTAGTCAAGCGGGAGGGTGTAATCGGGGACAGGCATCGAATATCCCTGCGTTAGAGCGCCCGTCCATGCCTGGAGTGTGGTGGATTCTTACTGCAACCGAAGTTACGGACTGTATTCTCTCCCGAATACGTGAATGTATGAATGGTCCTGGCTTGGAGTCCCCCCAACCCTATTGCCACTCCTTCCTTCCCACCTCGGGACTCCCCCCCGCACGGCTTTTACCCATCCTATATAATGGCCCGATTTTTTCCATACCCCCTTCTCCAGCCATCACTCACCCCTTACTACTTACTCATGTGTTATTCCCCCTCCATCTCAGACCCGGGCTCTAGCATGTCCCTCACAGCCCCTCCACCACACCCTCCTGGTGCCTACCATCCGGCGTCCTCGCTTCGGGTTCCTAACTCCACACTCGCCCCTCTGATAAGCAACAAACCTCCCCTGACCGACCCCGCTACGAGTCACTCCTCGACCTCCAAAAAGCGCTCCCCATTCAAGCGCTTTATCACCGTCATTAAAACCAAGCTTAAACTCAATGTCCCCCGTTCCATAAGCGACTCCCATGATTTCGAGCACACCCCGACCGTCTTTGGCGTTCCGCTCAGCCAGTCACTCCAGTATGCCGGGTCGCTCGTCGATATAAAGGCCCCCGGACTGACCCGTGCCTGTCTCCCTATGCTCATCACCATCTGCGGCCAATTCCTAAGTGACAATGGTAAGTGTGGTCCTTCAACTCATTACTAATAATACCAACCTGTGTATCCCGCCCCTTTCGGGATGTGTCAATCACCACCGGCTCCTCCCACAGTTCTTCCATTTAACAGGCCACCCATTAATCAATGAGTCCCATCGGGATGGTGTGATGCTATTTTATTTATATATATATATATATATTCAATCTAGGCACCAACACTGTAGGCATCTTCCGTGTCAGTGGTTCACTCCGGCGAATCCAAGAGATTCATCAGTCCTTCGACAGCGCCCCCGAGTATGGTGCTGACCTGGACTTTTCCCGGTACACCGTCCATGACGTGGCCTCCATTTTCCGCCGCTACTTAACCCTCCTACCCGAACCGGTGATTCCCGTGGCCGATTATTATTTATTCCGAGAAGCTCTGGGTACGTATTAAATAGCGTTTTGCCGAGGAATACTTGTGTATCTACTGTGAGTCCGTGGAATTTCTGAAGAAAAACCATTGGCCGGATCAGCTTAACACTTAACTCGTTACTAATCACCTTTGAGGTATACATCAACTATACAAACCCCTCTCCCGGCACAACACTAGACCTCTCCGAGACGAGCTCGCTTGCCAATCAAGTTGATGCCTTTCGCAAGCTACTCGCCAATCTCCCCGAGGCCGAGCGTCTCGTACTCTTATACGTCATATCACTTCTCGGCCATTTTGCCCGCTTCTCGGAGCAGACGCGTATGGACATCCCCAACCTGGCTGCTATATTCCAGCCAGGCCTACTCGTCCACCCGCTACACACCCTGACCCCGGAAGAGTACAAGCGATCCCAAAAAGTCATTGAATTTCTCATTACCCACCACGAAAATTTTGTGATTCCCTTCCCGTCCATCACCCTCCTTTCCCCTCCGTCCTCCGGCGATGCCGGATCCGAAGTAGGCTCTGTTGGCGACTCGCAAGGTGCTGTTGGGGATACCCCGGCGGCGGATAGTGTCAAGGGCCTGGGTCCATCCACCCGGTCGTCACGCAAAAACCACTACCAATCCACGCGCCAGCCCCAGAGCCACCTGCCTCGTCCCAAGTCCGACTATATCCTTGATGAAGAAGTATCCCCCACCGCACTGGCTCAGAAACTCTCCCGGGCCGCTTCGTCTCCCTCCAACGCCACTCTCAGCACTGGTAATATGAGCCGAGTCCGGCGGGGCCGGGGTATCCGGGAAAATATTAACGGCCCCCCCAATATCCGGCGGGCCGTGACCGACTACCTGTACAACCAATCCCGGAACGTATCCAACAACGGCAGTTTAGGATCCGCGGGTCAGCGAACGCCTTTCCAACCCCAGCCCCACATTGCCCCACCCCCAGGGTCTTCGTTGGTGCCTCCCAGTGGATTCGGTCCCAGTAATCGTCTAAAACGGTCGCCCAAGACTTTGTATACATCCGTGGGTCGGGGTACCAATGTGGTCTTTTCGACCCAGCCCCAACAGATTGTAGCCGACGGCTTGCTTGAAGGAGGTGGTAGCGAAAATAGGGCTATCCCCCGGCCGGCCCGGCGTAAAGGCTCCCCCTGGGAAATTTCTTCAAAAGACCCATCCCGTCCCCATAGCCAGGTCGTCCTCTACCCCGTGGGCTCCAACGCCCAGCTGTCCAACTCACCCATCCCAGCCAGCGATGCTAATGCCCTCGCACGGTCTCCCTCCGCCGACCTTATTCGGGAGGACCCTATGCTTGGCGCTAACCTCCCCCAATTAACCCCATCCAACGACACGACCACCCCACCCGCCAATTTTGAATCATCTCGTTCCCCACAGGCGTCCGTCACTATTCAAGTCCCTGACTCGCCGGGGGATACAGTACCTCTGGCCTTTGTCAAGGCCCGGTCAACCATAACCACCAGTGATCCCAGTCCCCTTCGGCCGCTTCCGCTGAATGGCCCGAGAAGTTACCCAGAGGAAGTCCGTTTGGCGGCTGCTGAACCGGCCCAGCCCAAGGAAAAATCCGGATTTACTCTATTCGGTAGACAGGTCAGTCTATACGGTAGTATGCCCAACCCCAATCCCGCCTCCTCCGAGGCCAAATACACTGCGACTACCCCTGCCGCCGAGGCTGTGGAGTCTCCCACCGCCTCTATGGCTCCCCCACTAATCACTCGGCGACTCTCTCGGGACGCCCGCAGCACCTTCGGCCAGGCCCCCAGTTTTTCGACGTCCTTGCTTCGGTCGGATACCTCCCAGCTGGTCGATGATAGCCTAGACGCCCATTTGGCCAGCACCAGCTTTACCGGCACTAACCCCACCGACCCCCTTCATTCGTTGACATTTCACCCCCGTGTCCCGGATTCTTATGACGACCCCGCTTCTGCTAAATAGTGAGGGATACTCTCCGTACCTCTCTTACTAACCCTCTTACCTGCTGTTAAAGTTGTTCCCTTCTTTACCCTAATCATTTGTCCAGTTTATTGCTCTCTTATCCCCCTTGTGTAATTCATTCTTATTCTACCATTTAATATCGGTGCTACATTGGCATACTGGATATTCACCATGCTGTTTTTTTACTCTATTATTTCACTCGGTATTTTTATATTACATGGTCCTTGTTCAGTCTAGGGCCATGGTGATGACTAGTTTGGGGGGTAGACCTTACTACACGCTACCTTCCATTGTTTCTTTGTATGACTATAGGATTCATTTCGGCTATACTTACCCCATATTTGATTGATATGCTCTTATATGCCCTGTTTTGTCACTTGATGGCCTTTGATCGGCTGTGCAAAAGGTCCCTTATTACATACTTGTTTTTATTTTTATGTTTTAGTACACCACTTTGCTATTATTTTTAGTGCTTGAGGTTCCCCAGTCGGCTATTTTACTAATAAATATTATGGTTGAATTTTAGGTTCTATGGTTTTAATGGGGGTGAAGTCCGCAATCGTAAATGCGGCTCATAATGCATTACTAACGAGGAAATAGATGGGGCGTTTGTATCTAGTTAATAAGAAACCAATCCGGCAAAACGAATTGTGATTACATAATCAGGATAGATTTATTCCGTATGAAAATTGACCCCACAATGACTTGCTTCCAGTCAGTACATGGACCAATATGTATATGGCAGATATTCATCCAGGCTGTATAACGAATAATCCATTTGATGAGGTAAATATTACTGGTCAAAAGTTATTCTCCCACATATTATCCCATACACATATTGTGTAAAATCTTATACAGTTGGGTTGAAGTTCACCCATTTGATGAAGCCAGATGGATGATGTTGTCTGCATCATTAGAGCGATGGACGGGAAGGTTTGATGGCCACTGGACCAAAACAATGCAACTAATACTACTTGCTCGGGAAATCATCTATAGTTTGGGGTATACTATTAGTAACTTCTTAAAAAATGCTTCTATAGGCTAAATTGATACAACTGTTTTTGAAGTAGATCAATTAGGCCATTTTTGCTTTACTCTAAACCATTGGAATACGGTATGTTATTTTTTGTATGTAAAACGCCAAGCGATACTTAGATAGGTTAAGCGTGGATTCACTGCGACTAATTGACCATCCCTGTACTTCTTAAGATACACACGCCAACCCCAGACCATTGAACAATACGGTGGTAGACCTAAGTATATAGTAATTGAATAGTGAAGGGGCCCGAAGGTAATCTCATTGATGGTAGTGGTCCCGAAATAGTATTGGCACATTCCGACTGTCTAGACGTCCCTACCTACTTCTTGGCTTGTGAAGAAGAGAGGGAGTCTGACCAACCGAAACCCCCCACGTTCCGCATAGGGGGGGGGTTCTACCTACCTGTCAACTCTCCTCCATTCCGACTCCTGAACTTTTCCGTTTACCATTCGTTTTCCTAGTTGTTGGCTCAGTCTTACTAGGAGGTAGAGAAGAGAACCCTTTCCATACTTCTTTTACTATAGACCCTTCGGGATTGTGTCTCTCCCACTACACCCTCTATATACTCAATTTTTAAATATTCTCACCCCAAACACATCACTTCTCCGCCCGGCGACCGCCTTACCTCATAATGCACGGTTGCCGTACGGCCGGGTTTAATGGCTACAGCGTGCAATTCAGCCCCTTTTATGAGCACGTCATTGCTTGCGCGGGGGCGGCCAATTTTGGGTTGGTGGGAAACGGTAGACTGACGGTGGCCACCGACTTGCCCAACAACGACCTTCGAATTGACCACCAGTAAGTATTGCCTAGAAGGGGAAGGTGGGCAAGAGCAGGGAGAATGAGAGAGCGAATGTATGTATATGCGTGTGTGTGTGTGAGGAGGGATAGTACTATGGTAGTACTCCAGTTTCCTACCCACTCGAATATTAGGCTAGATTATTACACTTCTTCATTGTCAAACAACGTCTTCAGCCCAGGCTGATAGTGGAATAAGAGCACTGGACTGGGACGGGCCGTATTCCTGGTGTAACGGTGCCGATACGACCGGACCGTCCCTTACACAACCAGTCTAGGACTCTCTCTCTCTCTCTCTAAATACCCATGTTTTAATACAATTACAATACACACCATGCCCCTTGTTGATACACATCCACTGTCCACTCCCCTCTCCAACGGGACTCTAGATACGACACCCAGGACGGCACTTTTGACTGCAGCTGGAACGAACTCAACGAAAACCAAATCGCCAGTTGTGGGGGCGATGGTTCGATCAAGCTCTGGGACCTGACCATCCCCAACCAGCCCATCCGTAACTGGCGGGAACACCAACGGGAGATTTTTTCGGTGGAGTGGAATTATACCAAAAAAGACACCTTTCTCACCGGGTCTTGGGATACCTCCATTAAACTCGTAAGTCCTGTCTCCGAGAGGTATTTCCCCAATCTATACGGCCCATGTCCGTGTCGTAAATGGACAGTGCCGGAAAATCCTTTAGCCTGAGCTGGAGCTGAGATGGGTGATGATACCCTCCCCTAATTTGGATCTGGGGTTACCCGATATATGTTATGTGCGAAGATAAATTCTAACTAATACCTGCCCTGTCCTGCTCTATTCTTTCAACCCCTTCCTGCCCACACCATGGCCTGATTCAGTGGCGGCCCGACCAGCTAGTATCACAGAGTACATGGTCCGAGCATACCCAGTGTGTTTATTCTGTGAGTTGGTGTCCTCATCAACTGGACACCTTCGCTTCAGCTTCGGGTGACCTGACGGTGAAACTATGGGATGTCAAGAGTCCCCGGTCCACCGCCACTATTCCCGCCCACTCCCACGAAGTATTAAGTGTGGATTGGAATAAATACCGCCCCCATATCTTGGCCTCTAGTTCGGCCGACAAGAGCATTCGCATCTGGGACGCCCGTAATACCCGTCGGGCCATGGACACTTTCCTGGGGCATGACTATGCCGTGCGGCGCGTTAAATTCTCCCCCCACCAGGACAATCTGCTGGCTTCGGCGTCGTACGATATGACCACCCGAATCTGGGATCTTAACAACCCCTTGGGTCAGCCCCAGAGACTGGTGCTAGACTACCATACCGAATTCGTCTTTGGGGTCGATTTCAACTTGTATGTGCCTGGTCAAATGGCCACTTGTGCGTGGGACGAGCAAGTAGTAATTTCCCAGCTGCCTTCGCTCTCCTAATCACTGCTTCTCTTCTCTTCCACCCCCCCCCCTCCCTCGTCTTCTGTCACTCACCATGGGGGACGACCACAAGGCATTCTCCCAAAATTGGCTAATGCTTTTGTACCCCCCTTTCCCTTCCCCCCTCACCAGTACTACCCAGGTGATGGATGGTGGGTCTTTAGTCGCGAAAGAGCACTTGAGGCCCCCTTACTCTGATCAGCCCTTATTCCAAATTACTGTAATTTCTATACCAATGCGTTTGTGGCTGTTTCAAAGATTGGGCTTTGGTAGTCAGATGGTAAGATTGATGCCGTGTCAAGAGTCAACTACCCAGCCGCATGAAACAGAAGTAGGCACCCCGCCAAGCCGATTTGGCATGCTCCCGCGAAGCTCCACCCATTTCCCCTAACCTGCGTTGGGGAGAGTCGCACAGTTGATCTTAATTCAACTTTGACATTTTATGGTTATATTGGACGAAGGAAATGGCAATATTGGAAATTGCCTATAAGCCGTCGTAGCAAGCCCCAATAAAAATTAAAATACCCCGACATTAACGGCATTTCTACTCATGTCCGTATGGATTTACCCTAGTCACCGCCCTGTCTTCCAAACGACTCCTATGGGTAGTTGGAAATACCAAAGTAGGCCCAATGTTCCGCGGGATTTTAAAGAAAAGGCCATTTTCGAAGCGAGCTATATGACACTGTTGCTGTGACAGGATTTCACTTGCCTATGGAATGGTGTCGGCTGCTTGCCTGGGGGACCAAAGTCGGGGGGGGGGGGGTCAATATCCTGCGACTAGTTTGAATGAATATAGCTGCAATATTGGCGCAATCTAGGGCGAGTTTAATCTACAATCAACGACCAACACTAATATATACCCATCTATTTAATCTTTAGAGCAGTCTACAACTAAATTCGGTTAATCTCCGCTCCCCCTGCTGGTAATTTACCCCCAGAGCCGTCGCTTAGGGCGAGGTCTATCGTCCAATTCGATTGACTAAAATAGGTGCCTAGTGGGATCTATAGGGCCCATTAGAGATCTGCTTGGGCTACCTTGCTTGTCCTACACAGCGACAGCCGTTGGCCCTACCTATCTGCATGGTAAGACAAGGGCCTGTCGCGTACTGGAGCGAATGGAAATGGGTAAAAGCTCATATTCGTGAACCATCCGCGAACGGCACATGGCTAATGATAGGAGTAACTGTATTCATTGTATTCGTTGTCCACAGCGGCCGTGTCTTTTGGGGATTCATTGGCCAGCGTGGGGTATCTTTTTTATTCTCAAAGTATTTCCTATTTGCTCTGCCAGCGATTATAAATAGGGAACATCCCCGCTGCATCGGCTCCTCTATCTGCGAGTTTCCCTAATCCTTGTTCCCGCCCGCAACCCTTGGCTTCACTTCATTTACCTTATTTGCTTTTGTTCTTCCCTGCCTACGCATGCAAGGCGTCGGCTTTTTGCCCGTTCACAATGCGTTTTAATCCGTTCCTTATACTATCCTTGGGGTTAGTCTTTTCACTGCCCCATGAAGTGTACGGCAACATATTTACACGTATTTGGAACCCCTCGCCCAATGGATTTCGCCAATCTTTCCGTAGAACCAGAGTGCCCCAAATTACACCGGAAGCCCGTAATGAGGTAAAAAAACTATCGCCTATTCGCTAGAAATGCCACATTCCAGCGGGGGTCCCTGACGTATTTTTCACCTCTTCGCACCACTTCTCCAGTGCCGAACTCATGTTTAATACCACATTACCCAAACCGAACCTATTTGTACAGCGAGTTTCGATTTTTCTAAACGCTTCCATCTCCCATATGTATCATTACTCTATACCATTCATACTATAGGGTCGAGATCTCGTTAAACGACTATTTTCCCCCAATGATGAGGTCCAGTTTAATTCCGACGACGCCAATGCGCTAAAGGGCATTTTGCCAAATTTAAATAACGCCGACTGGTACTCAATATACCTCGAGCGTTTTGAAAGCCAGCACCGCTGTATGAACAAGCCCATTATTCTTGTTGAAATCCCCCCCACAGATCCTCGATTTCGTCCCCAGAGTCCCCTGGCCCACCTAATAAAACTCCACCAAACCCTGCTGGCTCTCGACATTCACCACCACTTACTCGACTGGGAATCCTCTACGCAGCAGCCCTCCAGACCCGGTGCGACGACCTTCAACCAGCGTTCACGCTTCACGCTCTCCCAGTTGGATTTTGAGAATATGTTGACCACGGCCGTGTACCTAGAGAACCTCGATGCCATCCAACTGCTCTTGGCTACCGACCGCCGGCCACTGTGGGTCTCGGAAGAATTTGTTCTCGGGCGGTATTTAATGGCGGTACGGGTGGCCCATTACCCGACCGCCCAGTCTCTTTTGGACTATCTGGTGGCATCGGCCGTCCCATTGGTAAAGCGCCTGGTCAACTTAAATCGTCCTGAACCGGTCGCAGCTTTTTCTATGCGTTTGTTGGTGGGCCCCACCAGTGAGGATTTGACTAAACTAGGGTTACCATTAAACTACCGGTATGCCGCTTTGGATAATGACAATGGTCCACCCATCCGAGTGAAAGAGGGGTGCTAGTCACCCTACAATATAGATATCTATATATATAATTTGAGAGACTCGTATAACGATTTGACCTAACTGCAAAGGGAGTATCTGTATTTGATTATTAGTATCGGTTTCATCAAACGGCTTCTTTGATAAGCAGCCGGATTAAACAGTCGCAGAGACCTTATGAATTTAGGAAGAGTCGCTGTGTATAATTCAATCATTAGAGAAAGGGTATACCATTAATTATTCCCCGGTGGTCTCCCATCTATATATTGATATAATTGCCAGCCGCATTACTAAGTGAAGTCAATGAGATGTTCTTTAGAAAGTCACATATGACCATGGTTATAAATTTAATAAAAGTATTGTCCAACCCCAGCACCATTTTCTTCATTACACTCGCAATTCTTGTCTATATTATATGGTTCTATGGTCCAGCTGGCTAACTTTGGTTAGTCGTCAATGCCATTTGGTTATAGTTCACACCACCTATTTCTATTTTATCTGTGGTAAGATTGTAATGGCACTGGTAATCATTTGAATTCGACACCCCGTTTATTCAGCTTAATTCTGTAAATAAATACCCAAAATTCAGTTGCGGTCACCTGGCTCCTTGTAAAATTATGAATATATATTAATTAATCACGTAAAACTGGTGTGGTGTAGCAGCGGATATAATAACAGTAGCAATAATAGGCGTGAATGCCTTACAATCGAATTTAAAGATGCAGTAAAATCGAACCTTAAGAATAACTAATACAACTGTAGGCAAAACTGCCAGTGCATTTCAGAAGAATGAAAAAAGAGATGTTTTATTAAGAGCTGCAATTCTTGAAGGTATTTATACTTATGAGGTGGTTCAAGTCCACCCTGTATAGTCTTACTACTCGAATTGATTAATAATAATGAGTTTACGAATATATCTAGTTAATGATGATATCAAATACAAATGCAAGTAGTATTTGATGTATCTCTCACTTACTATGATATTGCAAGGCTATAAAATGATAAATCAGGACTTCACTGATAAAAGGATATAAATAGAAATTGATTAATAAGGGAATACTACGGTCGACTAAGTGATCTCAGGTCCTACCACAATAAAACCTGTTGTGCAGCGATGGGAAAAACTTAATAAAGCGTAATGAATAATAAGTCCCGACGGCTATAGAAATAGCGAAAATTGCCTAAACACTAGTTAATAATAATCAATAATCTGA
>JANBQC010000405.1:0-25901 GCA_027576995.1 Dimargaris cristalligena
GCTATTTTGAAGCAAATAAGACAATAGTGGTAATCAACAGAGGGCAGTTGAGCCCGGGACGGGGCCTAGCACGGCGGAACAGGTCGGAGGAGCGTCTATGCGGATGAACGGTGCAGAGCAGCGGACTTGGGAAAATAGGAAGTGTGTACTTTAAACGAAGCAACGAAGCCGGCGGTCAAACACAAGCAAAACGAAGCATTCCCTAGGTGGAATGAGAGAGACCAAGGCTGGGGCGGAATAGGGGAAAGAAGGTTCGGATGGTATGGGTAGGTAAGTAGGTAGAGTACTACTAATCCAAGAGAGCTGCTCTCCTCTGCCTGGAAGATACCAACGACCTGCGCATATCCTCTCTCTCGTAAGGCCTGCACGAGGGGATAAATCAACCATGACATGTTTCCCCACGCTGTGAAGCCATGTCAGTCCAAGCCCCCGCGGCGTCGTCGGCCCGGCTGGGGAATGAACGGTGTATACTACTTAAGAAGGCGTGTGTGTGTAATCGCGCCTCGCCATTCTCAAAAATGCGGCTCTAAGCCCTCTCCCCGCACCCTATACTCGGCATAGAACAGCACCCTCGTGTCGCGCAGTACGGCCGGCGGATCCTGTCGCCCCCCCTGACGAACGGGTCTCGTCAGTCACTCTGGCGCTCTCCCATACTAGAGAGACCCCCCCTCCTACTAACGCCCACTCTGCATCCCTCTCATAGAGTGTCGTGTGTGAGTGTGTGGCCAACTGAAAAACCCAACTGGAATTAAGGCCAGATTCAGTCGCTCATTCCTAACCCACTGTGGACCCCTGAAACTATCCGTGTCGTTGGATGAGACTGCCGGACTGCGCTGGGCCAGTCAACCGCTGGCGAAACGAAGAGAGAAACCGTTGGCTCCGTCGCAGCTCTCAGACCTAAACCAACGGGATAATGATGCTAAAATCGGGGGAATGCCCTTGCCGAACAGTTGCTTAGCCAGCCCTACCCCACCCGTCTATATCACCTTGCCGATCTTCTGGCCTTAACCTTGTCATCTTTGAAGTGTCGATCCGCCGCCCTATTTTTAACTAGAAGTCGTCCCATTCCTCTACTTCGACAATTACCATAGTCTGGGAAATATCAACGCCAGAAAACGTTCAAGAAGTATAGCGCAGCTAAGATGAATGTGGGCCATGGAGGGTGGCTGAATAACGCCCACGTAAGTCAAGGCAGCGGGTAAAAATGATGAACCTTGTGTTAAGGCAGTATAGTGATGGCCCTGCGTCGACTTTGACGAGCAGCACAAATCGACCATATTTGCAGAATGCCGTCGGTACATCCACTGGTTTTATAACATATAAGCAGCCGATCGAAATGAATTAACCCGATTCGACCGAATGGCACGCAGGCAAGTAAGTTCCTTTCCTAAGTCCTATTGTTCTATTGTGACTTTACTTGTCCAATAAATGGCGCTAAAAAATATACGTAGAATGAAGAATGTACGCGGTCAATCCCCGCAATGAAGTACTATCGCTGAGTTTATTTAAAGAACAACGCATCTGCGAAATAGACAAGGCCGAAAATCCTTGATAGTATATTAATATATATACTGTATACTGTGTACAATGCGGCCTTAATTTAAACTCGTCAACCAGTAACTCAGCACTCTTCCCAGTCACATTAATATATTTCTAAATATCCGGGAAATAGGAAGAAACAGGCTGCCCACAGATGAATTTCCAACCTAATATTCTCAATGGAAAGTATGCTTCCGGGTTCCCCAGCACCTGGCTGTCTTGGCATGAAGAGGTGCATTATCAAGGTGGTTTTATAGTATATAATGTATTCACAAATAGGCCTGTAGCGAATGGAGGGCCCACAACATATAAATGATAGATGCCTATCCCCTAGAAAGGGCAGGCAATCACGTCAAGCCATAGTACCAGCCGTTTTTCCCGATTGCAGTACTTCACGAATTCTTCGTAGGCGATGTGGTTCTTGCGTTTAGGGCGAATGTTGTTAAAAGTTTCGTCCACCAATTGTTCAATGGCGCTATGGTTGAGCGATTCCATAATCGGCCAGTGGGCGTTAGCCTGGTTGTAGTCAGCTTCATAGGCTAGGGGGTCCGTCGCCGAGGCAGGAGTGGTAGTGGAGGTGGGGACTACCTGCGGGGGTTGGGGCCGCCCGAAGCGGGGGCTATTTAATTCGTCAGCCACATCTTCCACGTCGGTGGAATGCCGGAGGTGTTCCAGATGGGGGGGTATAGCCACGCTATAGGCCGCGGACATGGGCTGGCCCGGGAGGATTCGGGAGCTGTCGAGGGCGTTTTGATCCATAGATATGATCACGTCGCGTAGAGTGGTGATGTGGACATCGAGAAAGGACTCGAAAATCTTGGTCAAATCACTTCTTCCGATATAGTTGTCGCCATCGATATCGTAGCATTTGAATATCACTAGAATGTTCAGTGGTCCATGGAAAACGAGTTATACACAGGGTGAGCATACATAGTTTCGGATTAGTCCCGCATCAACAAGCGGGTTAGTCAATAGTCGGGTATTAACTAAGGGGGGGGGGTCGATTCACCAATTTGCGGTGTACATGCCAATGATACAGGCCAGTTAGAATCTAATACCTAGCGGTGCTTAATCAGGGAAGGTGGGTGGTGACTTACATGGAAGGCGTTCCGGAACAGGGGCCTTAGTTCCGAAGTAAACGGCATAGGCCATTTCCTCAAATGAAAGCAGGCCGTCCTGGTCCCGGTCATAAAGTTGGAAAATGCGTTTGGTAATCAAGGGCCGTCCAACCACACAGGGACCGAGGCATTTGTAGTAGGTGTCCTCGTCGATGGCCTCCAAATCACCATGGTCAGTCGCCAAGAGCTTAAACTGTTCATACAGGGCATCGACTTCGTATTTGTTCACTATAAAGTGGGCATGGTGAGTCCCGAGTTGCAAAGGAAGTGTAATTGAAAGCAGGTGAAATCATTAATTGGTATTAACATAGCCTTTAGAAATCCGACGCTCGAACGAGAATTCTTCGAAAATATCAGCCACGCGACAGTCTATCGACAATAGTGCAATCCAGTACTTACTTTTGGTCAGATTTTGTACATATTGAATTTCCAACCAGGTCAGCACACGCTGTCCGGTTAATTTCCCTAACGGAGGATTGCGGATAATCGGTGTGATTGGGTGCGAAGACGAGTAGACGATGTGATTAGATAGGTAATTGGGGCAGGCCTGGTATATGATGGTGCTGTTACCGGACAGTTAGGAATACCAGGGGTGTTACTTTAGTTATTTAATTCCAATCGCACTTACCTGGATAAAAAGAGCTGCACAGCGGGGCCCGGGGCGAGGCCATGATGGGAATGGGGACACGGATTTTGATGAAAATATGGTGGGGAAAATGGGTATTCTCGCACTCGCAATTCTCGCATAAGTCAAAGTCGGGGCAGTTGGTACACCGGTAGCGGATGCCACAAATGGGGGAGGTTTGGCAGTGATTGCAGGTAATGCCCCGGTGAACATAGGCCTCTATGGTTTCAGGGGTAGACCGAATGGGAGCCGTCGGCAAAGAAGAGTATAAAGGGGTTAGTCAAACATATATAAAAAATACCGGTTGAATATCACCGAGCCACCGGTACCATAAAGGTATGGCCTACTGAACTATAGGTAGGTATATGTATAGGGGAAATAGAACCTACCTCGGCGTCGCTGGTCGTCCGCGATGGCCCGTAAGAATTTTAATATGTGTCGATCCTCAGCTGGATCTAGGGGTTGCTCCCAGTCGTTGCCCGTACTCCCCCCGCCTTGCCCCCCACTGCTACCGTCGCCACCGTTGGTAGTAGTAGTGACAGCGATGCTGGAGCCGCGGGTTTGCCTTGACCGGGGCTGGGTATTCCGACTGGGTCTGCGAATGTGGGAGGCCCGCTGTAACGCTGGGGGGCGGGGTTGGTTGGCTGCCTCTAGGTCCGGGTCTGGGGCTGGGACGGATACTGGGTCTGGGTCGGGGCCTAGGTCTAGGTCTAGGGGGTCCGACTCCGCTACCGAATGTCGAGCCCGACGGCCCCACCTTTCGGTGGACCAGCTGGCGAAGAGGCAGTAGGTGGCCAGAGCGAGGCAGGCCACTGTGAATGAGTCTTTCAGGATGGTCGACATGAGGGGTCCACTATATTGAGGGGAATGGTGGGGTGCACGATGGGGAATAGCCGCCGGCTGTTGGGGCGGTCAGCGATACCTAATGCGATTTAGGGTAAGCTTGGTAAAGACAAATGGTGGTTAGGATAGCTAAGAGGAGGCGGAAGTTGTATAACTGGAATTAGGAAGAAATGGTACAAAGGAAGAGTGAAGCAAGAGTACCCTTATGCTCGGGTGGACAGCCGAAGCCAGTGAGAAATAATGAACTTGGCATAGCCTTACTATAGAGGCAAGGTGGTCAAGTGGCCCAACCAGCCCCCAGGGCTTCAATATTTAGACAATGTTTGGGGCTTAGGTACATCACATTGTTCACTTTGGTTATCAGTTCCGGCTACTGCAGACCAAGAGTGTATAGCATTAGTATTTAAAGTATACGAGCTGCGCCCATTAGCCCAGTCCTGCCTGGGTATCCAAGTGTACAAAGACCCATAAATAATTAATACCCTCGACCAAAGTAGCAGCCATTAAAGTATTGCATATCTTGGGTTGCTACCAGATTATACCCAACCTCGCATTACATTGAGCCAATTATCCGTATATAAATTTAAACGCAATTTTTTATATTGACCGAGCTATGCAACCCGATGGGGCTCAGATCTCATTTTTCTCGGAGGAACTGACATATCTAATATCGCCTACCAATAAAGCAGATCACCATTCTGGTATTTAGGCCCATTAAATTCCACTATTTGATGGCGAGTAATGTCAGCCTTTCTAGATAGACATACCCGTGGTACTCACCAGGTCACTACTTCTCTCACCTAATATAGCGGGGGTCATTGGTACTTTAAAAATAAAACATATGAGGCAAATTAACTATCACGACAATTGGTCGTTACCAAACAGCAGAATAGGGCGGCCAGAATGCCTCCCTCACAGCAATTGTCGGTGCAGCAATTAACGCAACAATGCAGACAAGGGTCGTCGTCATCCCGTTTATGCAGACGAGGGCCATCGGCCGAGCCTTTGGCACCGAGGGATGCTTTTTCGTAACGGGCCAGATTTTGGAGGAAGAGATCGTTGGTGTCGGTAGGGCGTGCCTCGGGTGATAATTCCCGGTAGTACCGGTGCGCTACTTGTTGGACGGACGAAGCACCATGTTCTTGCACTAAATGGTGTAGTTGCTGGTAGTGGACGTTCTGGGATATGTTCTGGCAGTAGTCGGTCCCGGCCTGGACCGTGGTGAGAGCGAAAAGGAAACTGGGGGCAACGAAGCGCATCTTAAATGTTAGAACAGGTGAATTCTCGGGTAGAGAAAGCACTACAGGGATAAAGAGGGAATATATATATATGTGTGTGTGTATAAAAAGCAATCAATCTAAAATGAAGACATAGAAACCAATGTGATAAATCAGTAGCTGTGTCTTCAAGTAGGTGATATCAAGCGCCTTTTATATTCGATAGAGTCCCCCCTCCTCAAGAACCCTCCCCAGCTTAAATACCAGAAAAACAAAGGCGATATGGGGTTATTGCATGGCTAGCCTAGTATTCAGCCCTAGTATATCCTCTTTTTAATAGCACCTTCCTTACCGCACTTCCGGCTGATTTTGGTACACCCCTAGCACATGGCTGGCCAGCCCCCCAATCACCCATTAACTATAAAGTGCTACAAAAGCCGCGTACTTGTATCTCGTTTACCATTACATATTATATAGATACCTATCCTTGATGTGCAGCCCCGTATAAGAGAGACCCATAAGCATGCCTTTAGCCTTAAACTGTTTTACCGATTGGCGGTGGCCGGTACACGAAATGTTGTGTAAGGGAAACGTTGTCAACCATAATAATCGGATGCTCGTCCATGAGCGACATTAATTGGAATAATAAGTAGGCAGCGAAATTGGTTTAGCTGCGTATGCGGCAAACCCTGTTTTATACAGACAGGAGAATTGGAAAAAGTGTAAAACACCCGGTAGCCATCTCCCTCCCCATGCGGTGGCGTACGGTTTAGTACCTTGGGGCTACAGGTGAAAGGGGTGGCGGTGTGTCATACCCATTTACAGGTTTTAGCTCAATGGCATGGTCTATTTTTAATGATAGTTTGCCGACACGGGAGAGGGGGAATATCCCGTATTCTGAGGGTTCCACAACCTTCAGCTGTTTTCAAATTATTGCCTGGCCCGTGTTTTCCTCCTAATTACGCAGCTTCGCACACTTCGCTATGTATTGAATAATAGCCTATATCAGCCCCACCATTACTAAACTGTACTTGTGAGCGCTCATACATCTGCAGTTTTCTAACAAAGGAAATGAACGGCAATTTGGACTTCCTTCGCAATTTATAGGTGGTTCCTTAATTCTTGGAGGTATTCCTCGACTGCATCTCTGCAGATTAGATTTTAACAACCACCAACCCCTAGCATTTTGTGAGGACCTAGTGGCCATTTTACATAATGGTTAAAGCTTACCATAAGCCATATACGATGGCTCCTATTTTAGCAATTGACCACCCCTTATTATCATATTGCAAAGTTTAACATTTCACTATACAACTCCATTAGGATGATTTTAGGAATTTTGAGTACTTTACACGTCTGGTTATAAGTTACAGAGAAAATATTGGTGGATGAGAACATACAATAGTATATAGTCATATAAATGGAAGACACTCTTTATCTTCCCAACCTTAGAGTTACTTGGCGGGTATAGCAGGTCATAAAGCGACCGCGCCTTAAGACAAGGCAAAAAACCAAGGCCAGTTCGAGATGTAAATATAATAAAGGGGATGGGTACTAGGGTCGATAAATTAATCCCGGTTACGAAGTTATTTCACCTGGGATAGTAGGTGATAATTGAGAAGTTGGTTTACTCATCATCGGAAGGAGGGGAGGGAACGTCGTCACCACAGTCGCTAGGGGTCTTGAAACTGTCGGCACGGACACCGCCACCCCACGGGGTGTCGCCGCGGATGTTGGCATCCACACCGAGACCGCGCTTAGCAAAAGCCTTCCACAGGATACACTTATTTTGACCTCCAGTCAGAACGGTATCGGCTTGGATGATGGCGTCACGGGCATCCATGAAGCTAGGGCGGCAGGGTTGGAGGGCCAAACCATCGACAACCAGCTGCAGGGCCAGGGTGTTGCCGTGGTGAGGGGAAGCAGAGAACCAGTCTTCAGTGTAGCCATGCTTGTCCACCAGGGCCCAGAAAACTTCGTAGAGAATCACGGCCCAGACCTCGCCCTTGGCATGCACGCCCCAATAGCCAGGCTTGTCCATGATCTTGTAGGTAGACGGGTTAACATCCAGGCTCGTCGAGTAGGGGTAACGGCGGATGCCCTCGCCGGCGTTGGCGTATTCACCCATGAAGAAAACCATGGTGTTGTTGTGGGCGGGACGGGTACGCAAAATGGTGGCGAAGAAATCACCCCAACCCTCACCCATACCACCGGCCTCTCCCCATCCCAAACAGCCCGAGTTAGCCGGGCCACCAGTCAGGCGGGTGGAAATACCATGGGCGTACTCGTGGATAACAATCCCACTTTCCAGATCGCCGTCGCGGTTGGGATCGATGCCGTTCCACACGTACATGCGCATCTTACCGTGGCGGCCATCAGGTGGGGTGGCGAAGTTGGCGTTATTGTAACCCGAACCGTCCTGAGCATTGGCAATCACTGCGTCGTTGCCCTTACCGCCGCGCTCGAAATTGTTCTCCTGGAAATTACCGGCCTTCTCCGTAAAACCATACTGGTAGAACAGGTCGTGAACCATGTTGTTGATGTAGAACAGGTTGGTCACTGCGGCGTCCAGATAATCGCCCGGCTGTGACATCAGGTCGAGCGGGAAATCAAACTTGAGGGTTTCGCCACCATCGGGACGGCCCTTGTTCATCCACTCGTACATGCCGTCCAGGTTCTCCTGAGCATAGACATTGTTACCGCGAGTATCAGTGAATTTCTTACCATTACCTTGGTCGTGCCAGCCAAAGGGGGATGCCTTCTTGTCATGGGGGTCGGTAAGAAGAGTGCGGTTACCTTCCAATGGGTCGTTCACACCCAAGGGGTAGACGTTGTACTGGCTGTCAGCCACCCAATCGATGAGGGACACGACCTTACCGGTGGTGGTAGAAACATGGGCGTGGAGCCAGTTTTCCTCCATCTCAATTTCCATATCCCAAACCTCTTCGAGCTCATTTTGCCCGTTCAGGATGTAGTGACGCCGGACGGGGACCTTGTTGTCCTGGGCGTGAGGCACGTTGGTCAGCACCGAGTAGGGTTCCTCGGTCAGAGAGTTGACCTGCTCCAGGTGGATGTCATGGCCCTCGGGGAGGCTTTCGCCGATGTGCTCGAGGAGGTGACCAAAGGCCTTCTGGGGGGAAATGCGGGGATGGACCGAGTTGTGGTCAGCAAGGGGGTCGACTGCGGTAAGGAAAGAGTCGTCGGGGTGGGATTCGCTGCGCCACAGAGACAGGTCGCTGTTGACCGGATTGAAGCCGAAGATAACCTGGCTCAGAGCCCCGGCCTGGTTACGGAGATAGGACCAGAGATTCGTGGAGGATTTGGCAACCGGGGGTTGGGCCAAACTAGCCCCGGGTTGGAATGAACTGCCAACCGAGATAAGGTTACAGTCAGCGTCCAAATTGAGGTTCATGTCGGCGTTGACCACCTCGGCGCCGTTGTACAGCTGGCGGAGATAGACATGGGTAACGCCGTTGTGTTCGGAGCGGTAGGAGTCCTTGACAATAAAGCCGTTTTCGGTCAGACCACCCTGTTCCATGGCGTGGCGCAAGGCGGAGTCCAAGCAGACACTCTGGCGGCTTCCCTTGGACGGAAGACGGTAGCTACGGAACTGGGAGGTCTCAGACTGAAATTGCACATACGAGCGCTGAGTAAGGTCCGGACCGAAGGGCTGGATGGCGCGACGGGAAGGAGCGTGGGCCGAGGCGGGGTTCGGAGAGCACGCCAACAGGGCAGCCAGCCCATAGGCGGAGAATAAGGACACGGAATACATGGGCAGTAGTAGTTTAAATGGGTGCCTGGGAAAATGAAAGTGTGGCTGGTGAGAGTAACAGGCCGAGTTTGAGCGAGCTAGGGGAATATTGGGTAATAATTAATTGAAGGTGGAAGGTAAACTTGCGGGAAAGTCACCAAAAATAAACGCGGTAGAGACCAGCTAAAGGCGTAGTTGTTGTAAAGGGGGGGTGGGATTGCAAGTGCGTGGTATCGTATTGAAGGGTAGTGGGTGGTATTTATAAAGCAAATGGCAAGATATATGCAATATGCTGGTTATGACGAGCTGGCGAAAAGCGGGGCACTGGGGTTGACGGTCAAGTATGGAGAAGGGACGGGGTTGGTGAAATGAGAGGGGCAGCAGATAATATAAATATGTCGGTAGGGGAGATGGAGAAGGTTTAGAATAAGGGGGATAGGCGTGATAATGAAAACAAGAATAAGAAAGTGGGAAGTAGTAATACAGCAGGGTAAGGCGAACAAGGGTAAACGTAATATACACACCCCGAGAACGGGTGGAATAGCGCGTGACAGCGGCGGCCCGATACAAGACAAGGAGAGGCGGGAAAGGTGGAAAGGGGGGATAGAAGATTCGAAAGAAATAATAGGGTAGGGTAGAAGATAATAGTAGCGGGTGGAATTGGGAGAACAAGGGGGAACAAGAGGGGCGAGGGGATAGGCACCTGGCCGGGGACTGGCGGGGCCGCGATATTTATAGGGTGCGGCTAAAGGAGTCGTGAGGGTTGCAGTATATGCGTAGCACCTAGTGGCAAGGGGAATGGAAGGATGGAATATGGCCGATTCGTAGCCAAGAAGTGAGTGTGAGTGAGAGGGTGTGGGGCGATCGGCCCTCGGATTCGCGGCAGGGCCTATGGATGATGAGCCAGATGGAGCGTGAGTTGCTTATGAAGGATGTCGCGGCATTGGCCAAGAGCAGGCGGGAAGGAGTGCCGCAGACCCTTTCCCTCATCCATTACTACTTTTACTACCACCCTTTCTGTAGGTAGAGCAGACAAGGTGGCGGATAACAGGGCGAGATTGGATGGCATCCTTACAACTCTAAATGATGCGATGTTGGGGGATGGTAAGGCCAGTAGTATTGGTGGAGGCATCACATGGGCCAGGCCAATCACCAGCCCCGCCTCTCCTGGGGTTTCCTAGGGTCGCCTGACCTGTGCCCTACAGTGCTAGCCGGATCACGCTACCCGAGCCTTCTCCCTTGTCTATCTATGCGCATACACCCAGCAGTTTCATGCCAGGGGGGGGTGGGTATATGCCAGCCAATTGCGAAGGGTATTTTAGGTTATGGTGGGTACTTTCTGTGACTCACTCCGAATGTATTATTCATACAATATACCCCTCCGCTGATATCGGCCGCCGCTTAGTCCTTGTCGCAGCCACCGCCGTACTAGTTAGGCTCCGCTACACCCACAACCCGACATGGCGCAATCACTACTAATGAATAATGCACACATCAACTAACCCTACCTAGCCATCACATGTCGCCTCCCGTTCCGGCTCAATCGAGCGGCCAAGCATCGACGTCTCCGAGCAAACCGGCTTTTAACTAATAGATAAACTTTCGTCAACTGATCGTCTTACCAACCACCGCACTCGCTAAGTCATTTTAACTCTAAAAACCCGTCTTTCATCCAGTATCCCTTGTATTTTAAAAATATTTATTAAAATAGCTTAACAGCGTAGACGAGCAATGGGACTCATGGCCGCGCTCCACCCCTTATTCCAGTATACCCCGCCCTTGTTGAAGAGAGGCGCAGATACTTGTAGGAAATTTATTGATTACACTACGCAACCGGCGATCAAGTAAGTTTGGAGTAACTAGGTGGCGCATACCGCCGCCGAATCAGCTTCACGACGTACAATGAGAACGAGCTAACCAGGATAATGACCCCCAATTTCCATATAAATGCCCACGTCAGCATGAAGGCCGGGTCGAAGTCGGACTTGAGGAAATAAATCGACAAGATGTAAATCAACAGTGATCCCACTTCCGAGTATATCATATACCGGTGCCAGGTGTTGATTTCAAATGCCACCATCAGGAGTTCGTTGAAAATAAGCGCCGTGAACGAAATCGACACAATGTGGATGAATTCCGTATCGAAGAGCCAAATGGCCAGCATCATAATGGCGCCCGCCTGGTACACGCTGATAAGCAGCCACCAGAAGAAAGTCTTAAATGATAGGGACCGGCCTTTGGTGAGCTCCTTGTACAGCTCCGGGTAGAACATGGCGGTATCATCCGCAATATCCTGGTCCAGCACCAGTGAGAAAACCGGCGCCATGGTGTAAACGGTCGTGTACCCAACCATCAGCGCCCCCTGGTACAAGGCAATCGGCGCGTAGTAGAACATAGCCGAGAACACCGCCTGCATCACCGAGATAATCAGACCACGATGGATCACAAACTGGCTCAATTTGGCCGAGCGTTTGTAACTGTTACGGCCGTGCCACAGCAATAGCCGGGCGATATGGCTAAACTGAGTGATGGAAAAATCCGCCGCCAGAGACGCCTGTTTGCCCTCCTTGCCTTCGATACCGATCCCCACGTCCGCCGCCAAAATCATACTCACGTCGTTACCGCCGTCGCCAATGGCACACACGCGTTTGCCTGAGAGTTGTTTAATCACCTGGGTAACCTCCGCTTTTTGGGTCGGTGAGCACCGACAGCAGACCACCGCGGGGAGTTTCATGGCAATGCGCATAAATTCATCGCGCCAGTAGTCCATGGCCACCTGCAGAGACTGGCCATCGATTACCAGACAGCAGTCGGGGACCATCTGGAGCAGGTCCAGCTCCCCCTGCAGCTGCACCGGCGACGAAATTTTGGATATTTGCTGGATTTGTTGGTTGCGCGAGACCAACTTCGAGGACACCGCGATACAGGTGGCCGTTTCGATTTTATCACCGGTTAGCATCCAGATTTTCAGACCGGCGTTGCGCAGCAATTCGAGGGTATTCTTCACGTCCTCCTGGAGTTTGTCTTCAACCCCTGTAAGTCCGAGTAGTTCCAAGTCGTGTTCGAGGTACTCGGCCACCACCTGGTTGATCTTAGTTTGGCGGCCGTGGATACTGGCACTGGCCGCTTTGTAGCGTGCATCGAACTGGTTGAAGGTCTGTTCCGACAGACGTTTCTTGGCGATGACCAGGGTACGCAGACCCTCCCGGGCCATGTTGTCACACTCTTCTTCCAACCAATCATTGTACTGAATAATCTTGGCCATAACCGTGTCCGCCCCCTTCTGGTAGAATGTGATTTCACCCGTGAGTCGCTCCTGTACAATAATGCCCATACGCTTACTTTCGCTGGTAAAGGGAAATACATACAGAATGTCGAATTCCAGTTCCAGGGCGGCCGCAGCCGATCCAGGGGAGTTCGACAGTGAACTAAGCGGTCCACTGGGCTCTACAATGACAGTGGTGTTGTCGGATCCTCCTCCCGCTGATGCGGTGGCCAGGGCGTTTCGAGAGGCCGGTCGGGAGAGTCGAATAGAGGACGTGGGTCGCGAGTAATCAGTCAAGGTGGCTGAATCGCCCAGTAGATCAGGGGCGGTTACCCGCAGTCGCATCGAGTGACGGTCACGGTGAACTAGTACGAGACCCACCGACTCGGTCCAGTTTACGATGGCGATTTCGTCGGGGGACGAAGCCTGGTACGTCACACGGCCGCCCGTGCCCGTTTCATCGGACATGGGCGTTACATTATGGCACAGACATAGAGCCTGGACAATTTCGCCTACCCGGGATGAAATATCACGTCGTCCGGTGAATTCGGACCCTAGGCCCGGTCTGGGTCGGTTGGTGGTCCCGGTCCCGGGGAAAGTAGGGGAGATGGCATCGAGATTACCGATGAGAAGCGAGTTTCCGCCGTCCGCCGTATCGCCGCCACCGAGCTGATCCTGGTTCTTGCGGAGGGTTTGGCGCACCCCTTCGAAATAAGTCACTAAACTGCGGGTAATTTCATCCATGGTGTCTGTGCTGTAGGACATGGTTCCCATATGCAGCTTACGTAGTTCCATATCGTTCTGAGTTAAGGTACCAGTCTTGTCCGACAACAGATATTCAAGTCGGCCCAATTCCTCCGGGATGGTACTGGTTCGCACCACGGTCTGGGGAATATGGGGGTCTTTTTGGATTTGCATGGCATAATAAGTCTTGCCCATATCCAAATTGACCCGCAGACTGATGGGAATGATGGAAGAGAACAGGATCAGGAACCGGAAGAAATAGACGTAGAATAGGCCCTGGAACCCGGTAATGGCGATCATGGCAAATGATAAGAGGGCAGTGAATAGACACAATACTTTGGATATCCGGTTGAGCTCCAGGTCCAGTAGTCCGACTTTGGTGCGGGGAAAATTCGTATTCATAACCGCCCGCGTATCTTTGCCCGTGTAGATGATGAGGCCCACGGCGGTTCCCGAAGCGACGACGGTGTTGGCCCATAGGGTGTTATCGACGCTCAGCGGTTCAACCATGTCGGATCCTGCTAGCCCCGAGTGATGGAGCGTTCCCAAAAAGCTGTAAATGTCCTTGTGGGGGGCATCTACCTCGGCCTCGCCATCGAGGTCAATCAAGGACTGGTAGTCGGGCAGTTTTTGGCAGCTTGGAACAGCGACCCGCAGTTTCCAATCGGTTTCACCGTCGAGTTGGTCCGTCCGGATGAAACAGGCTCCGCTAGACTCGCTGGTTTTGAGCAGAATGCAGTCGGCGGGGACTCGGTTGTTCTTGTGAATCAGCACCAGGTCGCCCACTTTAAGCTGGGAACTGGGGGTCATGGTCAGAGTGCCCGAAGGCTGGATGACCTCGTATTTTTGACTGTTGGCCTCTTCGTCCCGTCGCCGCCGAATCCAATCGTCGTAGGCCTCTTTGCCAATCGTGATCATGAGCACGAAACAGAGCGGGCCCACATAGGTAACGAGATAGCCAATGCGCAGGGCCGGTACAAACTGGGACAATGCCACCAGTAAAAAGTACAGATTGAAGAAGAACTTAAACTGCTCATAGAGGACCAGGGGAAAGAACGTGATGATGTTGTACTTATTGTTCCGGATGCTATTATGGGGGTACTTGGGGCGTTTTCCCACGACCTTGGTGCGGCCGAATGGAATCGTACGGGTTTTGGTGCTGATGGCCCGGTCCGGTTGGGTATCTGCCGCATCTGGAATATCCGAGTCGGCTCCACCGCCCCTGGGGGCGGGGGGTGATGGTGGGGGTAGTCCTCCCAACCCGGTGGTTGACGAGGTGAGGTCGTCGAACTCGTTTCCCCCCTGTTCCCTGTAGAGTGGGGCGTACCCCGGTCCACTACGTCCACCCAGGGTAGACCGTAGCGAAGACCGCTTAGAGCGATTGTATGAGAAGCTATTGCCCATGGACCCCTTCCCGGCAGCAGCGTGTACCCGACCGCGGCCGTTTCCGACCGAGCTTCCGTCTTCCTCGCCTAGCGGAAGCGTAAGAAATTCCCGATCCTCGGAGTCGGAGTTTTTGGATTTTTTACGACGCATTTGCATGTTGCGTAGAGGGATGGACGCGGAGTCTGAGTCGTCCGATCGGTCCGCGGATCCGCTGCCAGTCAAACGGCGGCTGGGGAATGTGGAATGGGTGGGGTTCCTTGGGTCGTTAGTTTGGAATGGGGCACGCTGGCGTTGACCAGACGACCATTGTTGTGACATTGGGGGGATGTGAATGGCTGCGTGCAAATGGAGGCTACGAAGGATAGATGAATTTGGGCGAGAGAGTAGGTATTGTATATTTTGGGTGCGGCCATATAAGACAGTGCCGGAATAGTTAGGCGAGGGGTGTGACTCGCCGGTACAAAGAGATAGTTAACAAAATACGAATAATGGGAGATGGGCCGAATGTAGAGAGTCGAGCAGAACTACATTGAGTGGGAAAAAGGATAGCGTGTGGGCTACCGTACGAATGCGGGAGATGAGCGGTCTGAAACTACCTAAGTGAGGTGAGGGGGGAAAGGGACGGTCGGGAGCCAGGTGAAACGATGAGAACAAAGGGGTCTTTGTGGGCTTGGCGAGGTCTAACCTTTCTCCCAAAAGAACCCAAAGGTAGGACATATAACCCATAAAAAGCGGATGACGTAGCATCGGTCACTGCCAGTTGGCCAACATTTGTGTCGGTGAAGTGTACATGGGGGTCGACGGCCAATCTTGCTTAACCTGATGCAGTTATGAATACCCCACTCATATCAGCAGCTCTCATAAGAACAGAGCACCCCCAAAAATAGAGACGATTATATCTCCACCTTATCGGTAGTATCTAAATCCTTGGTCATTCATTTATGGCTAAGTCCCGATTTCTGTCACTTACGATTCACCCTAGTATTACTGCTTTGTGGCCCAATCTCTCAATTGAGGTATATTGGTTGGACATCAACCATTTAAATGTCAAAAGTATTTATTAAAAATTCAATGGCTATTATGGTGTAGGAATCCGTCCATATGTTTTCATTCCGTAAGGCAAGTGAATATAATCATTTAAGACGGTGCTTGTTTCCATATTTTCAGGGCCTCCAGACCAGTTTGAAAGACGGGGATCTGTTTAGCTATCATTGCGGCCTGTACAACCTGCTTGATGATATCTCCAAGATGCAACTCGTTCCGTAAAATAGCCCACCGCGGCGAATCACTAGGCAAAGCGTGCAGAATATTTTTCCAGCACTCAAGGGAGCGATGCAGCAGCCCTGGGTTATTGGGCAGCATGCCATCGGTTGAGTGAGATAAATCCAGGTACAACATAGTCCCGTCGCCACTGGCACTTTGGGGAACCGGGCGGGGCTGCCTTGGCAAGCCATCGCCCTTTTCATCGGCTGATTCATCGTCCACATCACAGGCCACTCCTAGCAATTCCAAGAGAGCAATAGGGCCACTGGGATGATACAGTAGAGCCAGAGCACAAACGGGCACGGATGATAAAATCGCCAGGGCACCACTGGCGGCACTCTGAGTGGCCACATCCTCACTTCCAGTGAGGGCCACCAACACGTGCAGTTTACACCGAGTTTCCGGGGGCGAGGAAGACGCAGCCGCTGGTTCAGCGGAACTAGATGAAGCATCGGCAGGGTCAGTTTGGTCACTAGCGGGATCCTCTCTATTGACGTGATCAACGAAGCGCTGGCACGACTCGGCATACTGGGCAAAAACGGCGTCGGACATCATCAAGTTACATAGCACCTCCGCAGCGGCCCGCACCACCATGGGGTGGTCGGCCAGCAGCAAAGATTCAACCAGGGGCAGGGCCTCACAGACCATGGCGATATAAGTTCGGATATCAATCGACTCCGGTCCCACCGTGGAATCCATACTGGCAATATTAGTTAGAGCCATGAGTGATTCAAACTGGGCCAGCGTGGGCTGGCGGCGCTCATCGCTACTGTTAGTCGGGGGCCGTAGGGATTGCACATAGAGCGGGGCGAGCGAGCGCACCTGGCCATCGGTGAAGGCCATCTTGGGGTCGACGGAGATGGCAATTTTGGCCAAGGCGTGGGTGGCTAGGTTCCGAATCCGAAACCCAGGGGCCACCCAGGGCGGGGTGGGACCCTGCGTGTTCGTGTCCGTGGCTACAGACTGCCAGTGGGTCAGGGTCTCACCGATTCGGGCGGCGTCCAGCAAACAGGTGACGGCTCCGTTCTGGACCAGGCGGGGTCGCAATTGAGGGGCCGTGGCAAACTGGACGTGGGCCCGGCAGGTTAGTTCGAGAGTGCTGAGAACCGAACTCACGGGCAAGGGCCAAGTGTCCTCCTGGGTCTCGGATTCTTCCGGAAGGGTCGCTGAATGATCCGCTCGGTAGGGGATTCGTAATACCATGGCGGGGTAGTGAATATACCGTTTCCAAAAACCCACTGCGGTTTTAGCGAACCCGGCCCACCAGGCCAATACTTGGGGATTACGTTCCTGGAAGGAGTGCAAGAGTTCGGTCATTTGGGCCTCCGTCAGGGGATTGGGGTCGAGGAGTGCCTGGGCCCGCTGCTTCTGGGCATCGTCTTTTTGGGCCCGTTGGGCGTATTCCCGTAGTTTGCGGGTAGGATCATCTTCGGTCGAAGTTACCGCCGGGTACTGGGAAATCGCATCCACCAGCATGGCCACCGTGTGGAATAACGACCAGGTGGTGATCAACGCGACAGGAAGCTGGCTTCGCGACAACTGGGTAGGGGCCGCCTCCAAGAACTTAGTGGTGCGGGGGAGGAAGGTACAGAGGTGAGCCCAGAGGGTCCGATCTTGGGTAAACATGGTCCGGATATCCCGGCTGTATAGACAATACAGTGCCGCTTCTAGGAGGTACTCGCAGGTACGGAGACCCGCCGAGTAGCGAGTGAGCCAAGGGATTGAAACCACTGAAGGAAGGGTATCGCCGATCAGGGCATCGGGGCCATCCACGGGGACTTGGAGGATAAAGGTGCGCAGGACGAGGGCCAGGTTAAGGGCCGGAATGAGGGGTTCCAATAGGGCGGGTGGTGCGGGGGTGGTCGTATCATCCGTGGCCAGCAGTACTCGGCTGGTGATTGTAAGTTGGGCCAGGGTCCGGGTAGCCAAGAGGCCCAAGAGAACACGATGGTCCAGGGGTTTAGTGGGCTGCTGTTTGGTATCACTAGAGCTCTCGAAGTCGTGGCACCAGCGCACCGAATGTTGTGCCAGAGCGGTTAGGTATGCCCGGCCATGGGTAGCCAGGCTAACCGCACAAATGCGCTGAGTTGCGGCCACCGAGACCATCAGGAGCGTAGCATATTGAACTACCAGCGGACTGTATTCCAATGTATCGAAGAGAGACGCCCAAGTTCCTTCCGCCGCTAAGATCTGTGTAGCAATGGGGCGTAGGTACGGTACCGCCAGGAAAGCGCCTAGTGCCTGCAAGGCCCGGGCATTGTCTCGCTCCGCCGTTCCCAATAAAAGAGCGTGGAGTTCCTCAGCCAATCGTTCCAATAAGGCTGCCCCACTGGCCTCAGATTTTTCCGAGGCGGACAAAGTAGTCGGCGGGCTATCGTCGGTGGGTAAGAGGACATGGACCAGGGTGGCGAGTTGCACAAAAGCGGAATGAAAGATCGGTTGGCGGTGAAGCTGGTCTTGGACGGCCGTGAGGGTTTTGCCGCGGAGGGCTCCGGGCAGCAGGGCCAACAGCATATCCAGAAACGGACTGGGGGCCGATAGCGCGGCCACATGGATAATGGACCGGGCCCAGGTCGGATAGGGTAGCGGTAGGCTATTCGATTCTAGTTTGGGGGTGATAGTGATTTGATTCCGGGTCCATTGGACCAAACGACGGACGAGGGTTTCGCACTGGCAGTCCGTGGACTCCTCCGAGTCAAGCACGGAAGTTGCGTCTGGTACTGGACGAGACTGTTCGAGTGTGGTTAGGTACGTTTGCAATAACCGGCACTCTGACTGGTCGCTGCAGGGGATCAGCCCAGTGAGCGCGACATCGATTCCGGAATGCTGGGCGCGAAGACGGCTCTGAAGCGGACTGCTGGGTTTTCCGGCCATGGTAAATGCACAGTCGAAGTAAGTAGGATATAAAATTATAGTGAAGGACAGCCGTCTGACCCGCTTGGAGAGGAAACTTTGAATGAGATGTATGGAGCTGAAGTAGGGGGGGGGGGGTTCCAGGTTTCCCATCCCTCTGCTAGAGCGTAGACCCTTTCAGGCTCTCCTGATTATTGGGACCAGACAAGCCAACTGGGGTGGCGTTTATTGCCATATGTTAGAGACAGTTTCCCACTACTCAAATATTTAGTAGGCGGTCTTTATCCGAACTGTTGGTTTTCGTTGGAATCGCAGAGGGCGAGCCATGGGAACAGAATATCCCGTAAAGGTAAATATGCTCCCTTTAATAAGGCTAATAAGGCTAAACAGGCTCGCTGGCAATGAGGCAACATGTCTTTACGATAAGGTGAATAAGGCAGTCCGAGAAAAAGTAGGAGTAGACTCCGCCCTACTGCGGTGCAAAGGGCTGTTTAGAGGATTGTGTTGTACGTCAAATACCATTGTGGTCGATGCCCTTGAAGCCTTTAACGACTGGGCTGAACTTGCCTTCGCTGTGAAAATAACACCCTACTGCCGGACCTGAAGCCCTCTACTTTCGGTCATTTTTCTCTTCTCCCGACTACTGCCTTTTGCCACCGGTCTATTCCCCCTCGTGTCTTTTAACCTGGTTCAGCAAAAAATTGTCCTTAAGCGTTACCGTGAACCATCCTGGCACCATGGACCTCCAGTCTCATATAAACCGGCCCAGCGAGCAGGTGTATTGGAATGAGTCCCCTCCAACAAAGGGCTTGGGGGATTCGGCCCTTCTGCCGCCCGCATCGCCGCATTCTCCCTCTCTGGGGTACGATGCCGAAATCGACAAGATTGTACACCACATTGGCCTGTCCAAGCAAAACTCAATCGACCGCAATGTATGTGTATACCGTAGGGTCAAGTTCGCTTAATAAATCGAACCGTACTTTCAAAGAGTAACATCGAACGGCCACTTTCATCACTCGCGAGCCGCTAGTTTATTTATTATTATTATTATTATTCCGTTAGTCCAAGCGAGAGATGCTGATATTGGTCATTAATCCCGCCCTATTATATTTCTATATCCATTAGCAGTCCGATCAAAACCGACTCTTTTCCGAAGAAAACCTTAAATCATTCAATTCCAAGGCACTGGAACGGCCATCGAGCACAATCCCCCCACATTCCCCTGCCCGGCGGGATCGGATACGCCGGGCGCTCAGCCATGATGTGGCCCAGATGCCGGGTTCAGAGAGTTCCAAAAGTCGCCAAGCGATTATTGCCGAATTGGCGGGTAGCTATCGACCCATTAGCGCTAACCAACCATCATCAATAACTGCCCTTTCAGGTACCAAAACCTTCGGCGCCACCACCGATGGGACATATCGCTCCGAGGCCGGTGCGTTGCCCCCTCGACTATCCCACCCACCGACATCCAATAGGCCGATGCACCACCGCCCGATTTCCCGGGCCACTAATGAGTTCCGGCGGTCAGCCTCCACTCCACAGGCCCCATCTGCTCCGAGTCAGCCCTCCTTGGTACGAACGGAATCTTCGTTCGACCTGACCGATCTTGAAGAGCTGGATGCCATTATGCGTATACATGAATCCCAGACAAATGTGAAAAGCGGGGATGTACCCCCAACTATAACCACGACCCCGGACCAGCCAGCCCCACCTACTGTAGAAAAGGTAATGCCTGATCCATTTGTGTCAACCCCATCCCTTACCAATCCAGATATTGAAAAGCAGGACCGGGCGGCATTATTGACGCCCTCTCGCGACAAATCACTGGCATACGAACGGTTCTTGGTTCTTCAAGTCACCGTAAGCTACTATTTCGCTTCACCCAACGGTGCCTCAGGGAGCATTGCCAACAACACCTACCAGTATCCCGAAAAAATCCTCCGTCTTTTCGCCGAGCGGGGTGGTTACGAGCGGCATATTCACCTTCGCGAAGATTGGTGTTCCACGGATGTTAAGGTGGGCTTTTACGTACACGTTATTGGCACGTTCGATCCCCAGACATCCCAGGCCATCATCGACAATGCCCATGGAACCCTCATCGTCCACCCCGATTGCCTTATATCGTGTACCCAAGTGGCCGGTGCCTTCATGTGCCTCCGACGGTCGGTTCTCCAGGATCGGGTACGGGAACCCGCGGACCCCAATTCGGCCATGGTGTACGGTAGTCTGATCCACCAGCTCTTCCAGGCCGCTATACGGGTGAATGATTTTAGCGCAACCTACCTCGAGGGTCTCATCGACCGGGTGGTTCGCCATGCCCTTTCGGACCTCTATCTGGTGGGCGAGTCCGAAGTACAGGCCCGGGCCCATCTGGTCGAGTGGTCGGTCGTGCTCCAGCAGTGGGCCGCTACGTACATTAGCCCGGTCCCGCGTTCCGATGCGGTTATTAAAACCCACGGCCAGGTCGATTTGCCTTCCAATACCGGGCCCCGGGGGACTGGGCCGCCCCCTTTGCCCATACTGGCCATCCCCAAAGTACTCGATATTGAAGAACACATCTGGTCCCCCATGTACGGCCTCAAGGGTAAAGTCGATGTGTCGGTGGAGGTCCATCTCCCGGGACCCAATGGTTTGCGGGTCCTTACGATGCCCCTTGAACTCAAGACGAGCCGATCATCTCGGGTTCCCTCTCACCGGGCCCAATTGTCACTCTACACGCTTCTTATGGGGGACCGGTACGATATCCCAATCGAACACGGTCTCCTCTATTACGTGAAAACCCGGGAAATGGTCCTGGTCCCGGCCCTGCGTAACGAGATGTGCAGTCTGCTCATACTGCGTAACCAAATGGCCTGCTACATCACCGCCCACCGCCGGTTACCCCCCATGATCAGCGAACCCCGGATATGCAAGAGTTGCTCCACCCTGGATACCTGTCTCATGTTCCACCGTTCTTTAGAAAACGGGTCGGAGGCCACGAGCGGTCTGGGACCTCTCTATACCGCCAAAATGCTCGGGGTGACGTCCGCCCACATTGATTTTTTTGAGAAGTGGGAGCAGCTCCTGGACATGGAGGAGTCGGACATGTTCCGCTACCGTAAAGAAATTTGGACGTTATTGGCCCATGAGCGAGCCTCGCTCGGACGGTGTCTCAGTCCCATGGTGGTGGTGGAAAGAGAAACCGAGGACATGGGCGAGTTGGAGGGAATTAACCGCTACCGCTACCGGTTTAAAGTGGATGAAGGTGGGATGGGTGCCCCTAATTCGCGGTCGTCCAAGTCAACCTCGGGTTCGGTTCGACGGGGTTCATCATCCCTACTCCAGTCCCAGCTCAACGTGGGTGACCCCGTGGTCATTTCCTCCGAAGTTGGGCACTACGCATTCGCCCTTGGCTACGTCCTCGAAATCAACAGCGAAGATATTCAAGTATCACTCGACCGGCCCTTACGAGGCTGCCCCCGCCGCCAGACGCCCTTTGATTCCGTTCGTAAGCAACGGTACCGGAGTATTATGGAGGTGGCCTTGGAGGGTCGAGTAGGCCCTGATGGCATGCCACCTACGGTCACCAAAGTCGCCGAGTTTCTACCGAGCCCGGAAGAACATGCGCTCATCCCTAGCCGGGCACTAGCGGCCTATTCCCAAGACGATCCCGAACTAACGAATCCGAGTTGGCGGTGGGCACGGTTTCCCTATCGCATCGACAAAGACGAAATGGCCAACGGAATGGCCGGGGTACGCTACAATCTGGTGAACCTGTTTTCGCAGGACAGCGACCCTCGGTTACGCCGGTTGGTCGTGGACCGCGATGCACCCCGGTTCCATTGTTCCACCCTCCGGGATAGCTCTACGCCCGCTAACAATTCCTTGATTCACCCCCTCCGCCGCCAGCCCTCCGGGCGGGGAAATGGTGGTGAGGATGAGGAAGAATTCGGCCCTTTGAAAATCCCCCCCTCGCTCCGGGCGGACTTTGATGCCCTTAACGTTGACCAGCGCCGGGCCATCGAACAGGTCCTTAACGCCCAGGATTATGCCCTTATCTTGGGCATGCCCGGTACGGGCAAGACGTTCACCATCGCCTTTATCGTCCGGGTCCTCGTGGCCAACCACAAGTCCGTCTTGCTCACTTCGTACACCCATACGGCCGTGGATAACATTCTGCTCAAGATATACGATAACCCTGATATCACCGTCGTTCGATTGGGTAACGCCAATAAGGTGCATCCCGTTATTCGACCTTACATCCCTAATATGGACGACTTCCAAACGGTGGAGGAGGTGGGGCGCTTCTACGCGTCGGGGGATGTGGTGGGCACGACCTGCCTAGGAATTGGGCATGGTTTACTCCAGAAACGCCGCTTCGATTACTGTATCGTCGATGAGGCGTCCCAAATTACCCTTCCCGTCTGTATCGGGCCCTTGCGCTTCGCCCGGACCTTTATTCTCGTCGGGGACCACTACCAACTACCCCCGTTGGTACGTACCACCGAAGCCCGCCTGAACGGCCTCACCCTCAGTTTATTTAAGCAGCTTTCGGAAGCCCATCCGGAGGCGGTGGTCAAACTGGAGCACCAGTACCGCATGAACGCGGATATTATGCTGCTGGCTAACCATTTGATTTATGACCACCGACTGCGGTGTGGCACGGCGGCCGTGGCCCAGCGTCCCTTGGCCGTCTCCCATTTGGCGAACTTGACGCATTTCCACACCCAACTGGCCGCGCAGGCCGCCGCCACACAGAGCCAGTCCCAGGCCCCCCGTGCATTCTGCCCAGGTTCACCGTGCTGGCTGAGTACGGTACTGGACCCTGCGCGGAGTGTCGTTTTTTTCAATACCGACTCGGTCCCCGCACCCGAGGTCCGCCGGGGCGAACTGGTCCAGAATCCCACGGAGGCCGAAGTCGTCCACCAAATGGTGCGGATGTTATTGCACTGCGGGGTGGCCGAAGACCGTATCGGGGTAATCTGTCCCTACCGAGCCCAACTCAAAATTCTGCAGCACCTATTCCGTCCCCACCCGGGAATTGAAATCCACACCGTGGACAAATATCAGGGCCGGGACAAGGACTGTATTATCATGTCGTTTGTGCGTTCCAACCCCAATTCTAACATTGGCGATTTACTCAAGGACTGGCGGCGCATTAACGTGGCCCTCACCCGCGCGAAAGGTAAACTCATTCTCGTTGGTTCGCAATCAACGCTTCGCAATACCCATTTATTTAGCGAGCTGTTCAGTCTGCTGCACCAACGCCAATGGGTGGAAAATCTGGCACCCATGGTGCTGGAGCAACACCATTTCGCAGCACTGGCTCCCCATGATTGGGGGGCCGAATTAAATTCGGACTCCGGCTTAGACGGAGAGAGCGAGCCAGTTCAAGACGCTGGCCAAACCCCCGGCTTGGGTAAAAGGAAGCGGAAGCAGGCACTGCCCACTGCCGATATTTTAGCCGAGGTGGCCGACGGAACCCACCCTGTTTTGGACAATATTCTGAGTTCCCTGAGTGAAACAGCCATTGGTCCAAGGCTTAATGGGAATACGCCGTTGTAGGGGGAAAGGGGTGGCCGTGGAAGCGAACTGGGGTGGTGAGCTGCACTGGCTAGATTTGTGGCGTTGTGTACTTGGCCTTATTATAGGATATAGTGACTAGCACATCCACTAGACTTATGTGCCGGAGCTATCTCTTAATCGGGTGCATGTTAAACTCCAGCCAACTCCGCTTGGCCTGCGGTGTGTTGTGTTTTTATTTAGGTATATATAATAAATTAGGCCACTCAACTGCCATGGATGGATACGTGGCCTGCCTTAGTTACCACCAATGGAAATATCTATTGCCGTTAGTGTCCACTGTACCAATTTAGGCGATTCGTAATGCCATATTTATAGCAGCGACCAAGTTTAATGCCCTGGGCAAACCGACTTGTTCCCCTACGTGCTGCAGCTTCCCTCTCCCCCCCACACATGCATTCACATACTCAGAATATCAGGGTGATCCCTCCTCCCACCATTATACTATGCCATTCATAAAGCCAGCCTTACTCCACAGCCAGGGTATATAAATTTAAAGCAAGGAGTGGTTGACTCCAAGGTTTTATTATCTGTAGCTAAGCAGCGGATTTAAACCAACTAGTCACTCTGAGTGAAAATCCAGACTTGGTCAAGATTAACCGCCAATTTCCCACTGGGCGATTACACATCAGTTTACCATAAATAGCTAAGCTGGTCTCGTGCTCTTGGGTCTGTAGAGCCTCCGCAAGGCCATACGTCACCCGCCTTTTCTTTCGCTATAAACCCCGCTCCATTTTCTACTTCATAGCTATTTCTCCCGTTTGAATAGCTTGTCCACTTCTTCTTACCTACTTTTCTCTATTTCTTCATTCACCCAGTCTTTCAGTCCCCCAATTCCCAACCTCCTCCAAGCACTCCACCAGCACTCTCATGTCGCAAACCCGTTCCGTTGGATGCCATTCGGCCGCGGCTCTGCGCTGGCTCGCTCTAGCCAACGCCTTCATGTACGCGGCCGGCCCCGCCTTCAGCCTGTTCCTCTGGTCGCCGTCCCAATCCGCCCTGGTCCTGGTTAGCGGCCTGCTAAGCCTCGCCGTGACCCTAATGGGAATCCGAGGCATTATGCGTTACAAGTCCACTCTGGTGCGCCCCTTTGTGGTGCTGGTTTGGGCCAACACGCTGATGACGGTTTTGGTCTTTGTCCTGGCCTTCGTTCTGGTCTTCATGCCTAGTTTCCAATTGATGGCCTGCACGGCTATTACCGAGAGCAAGGTGGTGCTTTTCCCCGTGGAGTTTTGCCTCGCTCGGTTCTGGAAACTCGCCTTCGTGTTCCTTACTACGTTGGCCATGGCCACGGGATTTAAGGTTTACATGGCCTGTGTCACTTGGTCCTTCTACCGTCAGCTTCGCGACGGCAAAGTAGGGGCGCCTAACGACAGTTACGAGGTGTACACTGCGGTCGCCAAGGAAGAGGAGTCCGAGAAGGTGTAACGCTGCTTCCCTCCTTTTTTCCTGTCCCCGCTATAGCCCTGTCTTTTACTTTACGGGCATTCTTCCACAATCCGTTGATGGAGGCCATCATTGCTTCTATAAGATGGGCACTCCTTGGGTTGAAATGGTTTAGCACAATAAACTGGTTTAACGACTTACTTCAATAGTACAATTACTAGAGACTATATAGTTGGTCCTAATGACCCGAAATTGATTGGGGTTTTTAGGGCGGAGTCATAAACCGTACAGTTATCCTAGCCTGTTTCTCTCCAGAGATTAATTGAACTACACAGAGGTAGGATTACCC
>JANBQC010000406.1:0-25824 GCA_027576995.1 Dimargaris cristalligena
TTATACGGCTATAGTCGCCCCCTAACTACCACCAAATATAGTTGAATAGCTGGTGGAGAGGGTGGTCAAGTTGGTGGGGGTAGTATATACAAGCTACACTACATGCTGGTCCAAATACTTACCAAACATGCGCAAATGGAGGTAAGTGACGGGTGAGAAGGAACCGCATGCTACCAGCACGAGGGGAGTCTTTGACTCATCCTGCATGTGGGTCGGCAAACGGTGGACGGGGAATTGGTAAGGCTGACTAGAGGGCAGGTTGGTGACGGTGGTGGTCGCAGTGAGGGTGGTAATGACAAAACTCTCGGGGGAATTGTTGCGGGATAGGCCGGAGGGAGCTGTATGGGAGAGGATTTGGGTTGAGTGACCCTCGGGGAATTCCTGGACAGCCGTCATGGTGACTAAAATGGATAATTAATGGAGGAATGAATAGTATCGGTGGGAGAGTTGGAAGAAGGCCGATATTATAGCTTGTGGACCGGGACCGGCAACAAGTGCAATGAGGGAGGGAGGGGAGTTTGAAGGAGACAGCGGTATGAGTAGGTCCGGGAGACGAGCATAGAGGGTCGCTTGAATAAGAAGTACAGAGAAGAAGGCTGGAGGAGTGAGCAGCAGGAGAGGGAGGGGTAAGAGAGGGAGACACGGAAAATTGGCTCGGGAGCACCTAATAAGGCCTGGGGACTACTCAGAGGGCTTCGCAATTTGCTATATATGTTAAAAACAGCACAACGACGACTAGCTGTGGCTTAGCAGCGAAGGGGTGGCTTGAAGGGGGAAGAATGTGAAAAAGAGACCCTGGGGGGAATGGAGAGAACAGAGATGCAAGCAACTGGGTAAAGCCAACCAAAAGACCGCTAGGCCAGAGCCCAGCAGAGCGAGTTTCTTTTATACTTTGAGTGAGTGGAGTGGTCTCTCTCGATACCACGCGGAGCTCAAGCCGCATATCCGTTGTATGCTTCCAATAGGATGCAATTAGGTGACTAATGAAATCCATTTTCAGGTGAAAGGCCTATTACATAAACCACCCTGATGATTCATCCGTGGCCGTGAGTGGTGCTGGTGGTGTGGTTTGCCCCCCCCTCCCTATATGCTCACTACCACCCTACACGTCAGTCCATATTGACCTCATGCGCATATATACATATACACACAACCCTACAGATGTTTAGTTCGTAAAAACGAATCGGTGCTTAGGTAGAGTGGGGTGGGTAGGAGGTACCCCCCCTCTTTCTAGTTTTATTTCGCCCCAACCGATCCGACCCCGGGGAGGTCGTGCCACCCGCATACCCGCTGGTCATACCAGCGTCGAGCCCACCCGGCCTTATAATTAACGGCCATCGGAGCGGGCCGGTGCATGCCGTGGACCGCAGAAGATCCCGCTGATGTGGATAGGTAACACGAACCCTCTCTATACATACTACACAGACCATCCGACCGCAATGGCTTTCCAGCCTTCCATTGGACTAGTATAGAGCGGATCCATTAATCTTCGGGGCCCCTGGCATGAAGGGCCCCAGAAGAATAGATTATTGGAATTGTCAAATTTTGGTAGGGGGGAAATAACAAGAGAGGGAGAGAGAATCGGGAGTTGCATCAACGACTGGGAATAACACACGGAGCCAGAGCCGGTGGTCGAATACTGTTCTATGCTAGTAGTTAACACACACGCATACACGTCCCGCTCGGGCAACCCCTCATTAACCGGTTGAATCAGCCTATTCAACTGTTTAGTATTTACAACAACTGGCCCCTTTCTCCAAAACCGGCCCCACTGGACTGTGTTTGCAGCAGTCCTGTCTTTGCCCTACTTAATCAGCTTATCACTGATTATTTATATCTCCCTGGGTGGATGGAATAACCAAGACTTTAAAATGGTTCGATTTCTCTCCGCTGTTGTGTAATGAATGGCGGTGGTTCCCATTGGCGTACCACGGACCTACATCAGAAGCGCCATACCACTCCAATACTTGGCTGCCAGCGTGGGTGGACGATTTTACTATATATTATTGGTATTGTTATTATCGTTAGAGTATCCCCCAACATGCCCAAATCTGCACCAATGACATTGACCTCCCAAGGTGTCTCGAACTATATAGGCCGATGCTATACAACTAGGCCCCATTTTTGCCGTGCCAAATTGCGGTAGAATAATAACTTCCTCATCATGAAGGCGGCGGAAACAAGTGGGGCTGGTTAGTTGAATACAGGGAGGAGAGAGAGGTAGTGGTGGTGACACTGCAGCCATGTGGCATGGGGCACACACAAATAGGCACACCTAATTAACTTGGCATGGCATGGGTGACCCTCCCCTATCCGACCCCCACCGGCCCACCTATTCTCTCTCTCTCTCATTCGCTTCGCTGCATCACCGAGCGGGGAAGGGAAAGACTGGGAATATAGTGGTTGGAAGGTAAGGAGAGAAGGGGAGGGGATAAACCGCCATTGTTGTGTGGATGACATTGCGAATACCTCTAGTAGCCAATGGTATACGTAGTGCACCTTCCTCCTCTTTTTCCCCCACAGCCATCAACCTAATGAATGTTGTAAGATGTCTCTCTTTCTTTTCTGAATGCGAACCTAGAAATATAGAAATCGTGGGGTATGGTGGGGAAGTAAGGGGGTATGCGATATGAAATATAAGGGAAACTACCTACGCAGCACGCCCACTGTTTCCCCTGAGCCACCAGAATGTAGGTAACCAAAGAGAGAGAGAGAGATATTGTACCCCTCCTCCACGAGCTAGCTAAGTTCTTGGCGTCGTACCTTACAGCGGACGGCGACAACGACAACGATCTTATAGTAAGCGGGCGAGATATTATTGGCGGCGACGGTGTGGCTCGGGGGGATGGGTGATGCTAATTTAGTAGAGAAAGAAGCATTTTGGTGAGTGATTCATTTTATTAAAGTGGAGAAGAGGTGGGAAGGAAAGAAACAGGGGCGGTGGTTGGTGCGCTATTTTTACACCAGTGATTGTTCTTCCGCTGAAGGTGGCCTCGGTGGATTTGGGGAGGAGGCCAGGAATAGGTCAATTGTTCTACCCCCGCATACATCAACTGTATGCGCTTGAGTTGTGGTGGTGTTGCTAATCCGGTGGATTTTCTTATGAAGAGAGGTGAGTATAGGTTATCTGGCGGTCGGAGCTTGCCTTGCCCCGCTTAGTTTCTTTTCTTCTACTTTTATTATTATTGTCTTCTCTTTTCCTTTCTTTCCTTTACTATTTCCCATCTCTCGTCTCATACTGGCTCTTCTACACTCTCCTTTTCCCTTCGCCTTTCTGTTATTAATTCCCCCCTATTGTTCAGTCTCTCTGAATTTGTAACTTCGCCCCATTCACCCTCCCCCCTCTCACCCCTTGGTAAATTAACGACGGTCGGACAAGTAAGTGCGGGCCTACCTTCTCTTTTCGCCCTGCCCTCCCGCCCTTTGTTTACCCTAAGGGATATATCCTCTACTCGTACCGCTAACCTCGTATTCCATTCTTCCAGAGCCTCTCTCTCCCCCCTTTGCTCTTTTGCTTTTCCTGTGCTACAACAAGCCAGTCCCAGCCCTCTCTAATTAGTCCACCTAGTTCCATTTGTCTATACGTTCGCTACCTTTTTACAGACCCGCGCAACTCTACAACCCCCCCCCCTTTCTACCAGAATGAAGCTACTTTGTCTTGCCGCCCTTACCGCGGTGGTAGGCTGTGGTCTAACCCTAGCCGACACCCCTGCTGACTTTTCCCTCCAGCGCCGGGGCCCCGTCTTCTTCCCCGAAGCCCAAGGGCTTGCGAAGCGCGCCACTGAATCGGACACCGCCGCTTCGGGTTCCCAAAAAGATGAAGCCACCGCCGCTACTTCCGCCCCTGCTTCCAAGGCCACTAGCGACTCCAATAGCAAGAGCACAGCGCCCTCTAAAACTACCGGCAAAGACACCGCCTCCGCTACGGAGGATCAATCCAGTGAAGACACCAGCAGCGAGGACGATTCCTCCGACGAGACCGCCGATGACGTGGGTCGAGTCAACATGATCATCCCGCCCTACCCCACCGGTGTGGCCACCCCGCGCTTCCAACTGGACAGCCAGAACATCACCTTCGAGTGGAAATACACGGGTCTGAGTAGCCCCCCTGACTCCATCACCATCACCGTGTCCATGCCCGCTCCCGACAAGGCCAACGCCCTCGTCTACTTCGACCTGGCCACCAACATCTCCTCCTCCGAAACGAAACTGGAGTGGGATACCACCACCACCAAGCCCAGCACTGTGGCCCTACTGGAGTCCGACCAATACACCTTCATGCTGTACGACTCCGACCTCGGCAAGAACCAGGCCCAAATGAACCTAGGTTCGCTGTCCCAGTTTAATATGAAGTTTGCCATGTACCGTTCCAACTACGATGACCCTAACAAGTGTACCCAGTGCATTATTGCCAATGACAATTACTCTGCCGCTCCTTCTTCCCGGTACGCCAGTTTCTTGACTGCCGCCGGCCTGGTTGTGCTATCATCTTTGGGCTTCTCCTTCATACTCTAGGCCCCCCTCTTCCTTACTTGATTAATTGTAGACTTTTGGTTTCTTGGCCGTGTCAGAGTCTCATAAATTTTTAAAATGATTCACGGGAAATATACACGGCTATCCAATATATATTACAGGTTGTTGGGTACTTCCCCCAGTAATGGGATTTCCGCTATAGCTCAATGTCCACCCCCGTGCCCCAACGTACCCATACTCTACCATTCTCGTAATTCATAATTCTCACCCCCTCTTTTTTAATAATTCGTTCTACTAGCCATCATTTTGCCCGTTAGTTTACTCTGTCACTTATCTATCCTCTACCTCCATCATTTCGTACCTATATAATCACCCATCTTATTCTCCCCATGGCCGCATCTTTTTAATTGCCGAAACCTACCCTGGCTTATTCTTAGTATTTCCTTTCCGTTGCTTCATTAGTTTTATATAAATTTCTGCCCTTCTTGGCGGATAAACACACTCTACTCGCTTCCATTCGTGATCTCTATGGTCTAGTTTGTGCCCATCTTATCACCCTCCCTGCTCATTACTTAGCTGCGCTTTACTCAACCGCCGTACTAATAAATTCAGTAACTGGTACCATTTGTTCAGAGTCGATTTACATGGAGACTAGCCCTTGTTTGCGCTGTATTCTTCGTGGTGTAGGTTGTTAGCGATCTATGGCAAAAGCGTTAGCATAATGTTTGTTAATTGCTACCAAATATTAACAACTGGGGTTCAATTCGCCCATTGGTGCCCTTGATTAATACTCACTGAAGGCCAACTAGTACCCATGGTGGTGGGTCCCTTTGGCGCACCCATTTTTTAATAGACGCCAGCTCGCATATAACACTCGCCTTCCATTTTTCGTCAGACTTTTTACCAGTAGTTGCCAGGTATATTATCTTCAATCCGAATTCGAAACCAGCCACCCTTTACGCTATTCATTTTCTTTACTGACAATACTACTAGGCAAATGGTCAATTTTCGCAATATATATACATACATTTTCATATTCCGGACGCCCTTTTCCATATACCAGTTTAGTTATAATAATTTTATAATAATAATAAAACATACCAATGATATGGCGAGCCACTCAGGGCCCCTCTTATGGTAGCAATGGTCGAAATGCACTGGCTCTTCATTGGGATATAGGTGTACTCTCCTCATTAGGACCGTCAGGTAGCTTAACCGTAGTCGGATAAATCGTTGGAAGGGAAAATACCAACAGACTCCGGAAGTCTAGGCCGAATCGTTCCAACGTCGCACCCATCGAATGGATTTGTTCGCGCAGTGCGTTTACCGACGGCCCGTCCGCAATGTGGGGACAGGTGGATGCGAGTTGAGACTGGACTTGGTGGATAAACTGGTAATAGAAATCATGCAGAAGGGGGCAGCGGGTGCCAGCTCCGGTCCCGGGCCCAGACTTAGTAGGGGGGGTACTTTGAGGGGGCAGAGAACCAGGGTTGATAGGTAAAAGAGGGGCAAACGGCTCAGTGGGGATAGTCCATGGAGTTGACCGCCCGGTGTTTGTACGTTGAGCGACATTGGCTTTTTCCGCCTCATCACTACTGTTGCCACCCTCGGCACTGTCGAGTGAACTATCTGTTGACTCAATGTCGCTATCGCTACCACTGTCACTATCGCTGTTATCCGCCAGCCCCATGGCCGACCCCATCCCATCGCTAGTGGAATCAATGCCTTCACTGGGTGCCATTAGCACCCCAGGCAGAATATCCAGCGCGGGCAGGACCGGCGGGGTTCCGGTAAACATGACCGCGTACTGCGTTGACAAGTCCACCAGGAAGTCCCGACTGAGATCCAACAGACGGGCCGCGAAGGCATAGGGACTGGAAGTTGGCGGAACGTGCTGAGCCAGGGTCTGTACAATCACCAGCCAATGTCGCTGTTTGGCCCGTAGAATGAGAGTGCGTAGTTCGAGGTTGCTGAAGGTCTGGGTTTTGCGCAACAGGCCCAGAAGTTTAGTGTGATGGAGGAGTTGGCGGGTGGTGTTGGTATGGGTCGAGGAGGGCAGGGCAGTGGTGGTAGTGGTAGGTGGGGTAAAGTGGGGTGTAGTATTTTCGTCTACATCATCCAAAGGGGGCGACTGGTCGGACGAATGGCTAACGGGATTGCTGCTGCCGCTGGTCAAGGCCAGGAGGGTACTGCTCAAAGGGGCTTGGCCTAGTTCATCGCAAATGGCCACCACGAGCTTCCGGAATTCATCTTCAACGGCCTCCGCTATCCGTTCCACTATGCGCCGGGCCGTTAAATCCCGTAAAGGGTTAGAAGGACCTAACCGGCTTCTTTGATTACGGGTCCCGCCGACCTTCCTACCCTCGGCTTCATTATCATTTTCCTTTCCCTCTACTACTCTTTCTTCTTCTTTTTCTTCCGCTTCCTCTTCTTCTTGGGCCCGATCCACCAAGTCCCGCCGCAGCTGCCGGGTGCGCAGGGTTAATTCAATGGCCTCAGGGTACCGGCGGTGAATAATGCACGTTTGCATGACCTGGGGCAGCTCCAGAATGCCGACGACGGCGTCCAAGTGGGTCTGCACCACATGCACCACCCGTTTCTTCTGGGTCTCGATGCGGCGAGCCAAGTCCAAAAAGTCGGTCCCCGCGGTGCGTAAGGCCGGGACACGGTCGGCGATGGCCCGGTGACCCCGGTCGGCCATCCGGGCCACCCCCGTGACCAAAGCCTGGTGGTAGGCCTGGGCGTGTTGGAACGTGAGGGATTCGTCAAGGCATAGTTGCATCAGTTCTTGGTTGAGGCTGTCGAGTTCTTCGGCTAGGAGACTGGGTTCATTGCGCGCGGTGGCCAAAGAAAGGGAAGTGAGGTAGCGGAGGTAGGCGTCCGTGGCGGGATCCCCGGCCGGGACCCGGAAGGGACTCGAACCCGCTGAGGAGGTGGAGGAGTCGTCCGGGTGGTGGCGGTGGAGTGCCTCCATGGGTAAATTCGGGCGATGGGGCTGGCTGATGTTAATTGGTAGGTAGGTTGGTTAGCTGGCAGAGAGATTGGGGACGTCAATGTGCGAGGGGAGTGAACGTGCAGGTAAAAGTAATCGGGTTATAGGATGAAGGGCATGGCTGTGAAACCAGATAACTTGTAGGGAGGAGGTGGGTTAGCACATGCACATAAGTTTGGTGAGGTTAATGTGGAATAAGGAGAGAAATGTATAGGTGGGTCTACTTTCTAGACTGTTTAGGGGGACTGCCTAGCATCTCAGACAATGTAACGAAAATAGGCGATGCCTCAACTGGGTCAACATGGGATATTTCCCCAGAGGACAGTGCCAGTTCAGTCGCAAGTGGATTTATGGACTGATGCATATGGGTGAAATTCGGCCCAGCTATATAAGGGTTTACATTATACGTGTATGGGAAAATATATGGGAAATGTATTTTTAACTAGTAATATTGGCCGAATATAATGGATTTTTCGTTGTACAGCTTGGATGAACTTCTCCCATATTTTAAGCGTATTGTTACTTATCTGCTCCCATTTTACTGCCACAGACTTACTCTATTAGCCCCCAAAAATGTGTAATCTGTGGCATTTCCTATTTCACCATCACCCTAGCTATAGCATATTCGAATGCGTTTAGTTGAGAGCAGCTCATGTAGGCATGGTATATA
The DNA here is from genome assembly GCA_027576995.1 of Dimargaris cristalligena. Classification (NCBI taxonomy): domain Eukaryota; kingdom Fungi; phylum Kickxellomycota; class Dimargaritomycetes; order Dimargaritales; family Dimargaritaceae; genus Dimargaris; species Dimargaris cristalligena. The sequence continues at coordinate 8,136 of JANBQC010000406.1, forward strand.
AGCGTAACGGGGGCGGTAATGTCACCGAAATAGTCATGGACGAGCCAACCCGTAGTTCTAGGATTTCTATAATATTACTATTTAACATACGAATACCATGATCAATATCTCCGCATTACGATATAACTACTTGGCGCCCATCCCAACCGATGGAACCGACCAACTCCATCAATGAACAGCCCAAACCGTTACTCCGTTTAGCCTATACTCGCTGAAATGGTAGCGCAATTTGCCTTAGGGAGAGATTGGTTTGGGTGAAATTCAGCGTCGCGGTGTACTAAATATATATATATATATATATATGGAAACATAGGTAATAAAATGGCGTTTAACCCGTAGACCCTAAATTAATAACCAGCTATCCCGCTATACGGTTGGATGAACCCATTCTCGGATAAATGGTGGCTTTAGTTTAGAAACGGGTGTTACGAAAGTCCACAGTGAGATACAAATTCCATGGAGTAAACTGTAATGCTTGACTACCTCAGTTATTCGATTTACACTGTAGCCCTTCATTCTGGCCACTTCAATATATACGAATGCCAATAGTATTAACTAAGACTGACTGCCTACCAGAGAAGACTGTCGGTCTCTAATAGCGTTCTTTCCTTTTACATTAATATGCTAATAAACATCTTTGCCATTCAAAACAAATACAAAAAGCAGTAAAAACGAGTAGACAAATATTATTCTTTTGAATTAATTAGCCAGAGTTGGCAGCACTTGTTCCCATTCATTAAGGACCAAAAAAGAAACGACGGCTGGGTGGGCCCCATGGGTAGGGGATGTTGGCCGTTTTCTAAATTGCCTGTCTATTTTTAATGTCCGGCGAGAGAGGGAAGGGGATAAACCACTATACCCCGGCCTCCTCTTCCTTCTGTTGGTAGCAAAACCAATATCCATACAGCCCCGTTTTATTCCAATTGAACCGATAAAGAGGGGCCCAGACTCCATAATATACAATGATTAGTCTGTAGGAATCGGTCTCCCTTGTGCATATCGTTAATGGAAAAGAATTGTAAGCCCATCGGCGACCCAAACCGCGCGTGTCACTACTATAGGCGGGGTGCACGGGTACTACGGGACCGACGTGGCTACCTAACTTGCAAGTAGTTGTTATGGTGCATAAGAATAGAGCCCAGCTAGTATATTGGTTGCGCAGTCGTGTGGTTTGGCAAATCCCTCCATTTTTTAATAGTTTCTCAGAAGAAGACGCCCTAAAGGGCCCCATGCAAAGGGAGCCCCTGTTTTCCAAATAGGTTGGCAACAATTAGGGATATCCCCCCCCTTCCTCTCCTCCCTTAAAGCCCGCCGAATGGCGACGTATAAATAACCTTGGTGCCGCATAGCCATTTTACTTTAAACATTTCGATACCCTACCCACTCTCTTTAGCTGTTTAATCTTTAGCCTTGACCCTATTTCTCCTTCGTGACTTTTACTATCACGATCGGACGACCTTTTATTTATATTTTTGGTAGCCTACTTGCTATTATTCTTTTGACCTAAAGTGTGCTAAGCCCTCCCCGCCACCTCTTCCCGACCACCATTCGACCAACATGGAAATCTCCATCAGCGTTTATACCATTGCCACCGGGCTTGTTCTTGCTTCGATTACCCGGGCGGCTTTATTCCAGGCAACCGATGGCGCTCGCGAGTCAACTAGCACCGATTCGTACAAGTCTGGCTATACAATCCCTCCACCTGAATTGAGGGCCGCGGACTTTCCGACGAGTTTACTGGTTTTAAGAGGGCTTAATCTTGGTGAATATGAGGCTATCGAGATGGCATAATTAGGGTTCCAGGAGGTAAGTCTATAGCCATTAGTATTTATGGGCAGTTCTTCATTATCAACATACCGGTCCTGTTTAAAGATGCGTCTCTACTATTAGGAAACGGATGCTGTGTGTCTTATGTCCTCGAAGCAATACCTTTGGATAATGTCAGGGCGTGAGCGTTAAACATGTAAAAAGGGTCAACTTGTCGTGAATATAACATTCACCCCAAAATCAACCATATGTTTAATGGCCGATTATAGTACTCTTGTACATCCGCAGTCTAGCTCGCCCTCACTTAGTACTGCTTCCAACTCATTTGTACTGACTATGCACTTTGCTGTCCAATTTGCCATTGCGAATCATAAAACTTTCTAGTTGTTCGATGACTGTGGGAGATACCTTAGAGAAGAGCCAAACACATATTTGGAACCTAAAGTCTGGCATAAACTAGCCCCGGTTTGGAATAAGCTAGTACCTTTAGACACCTGGGATACATATCTTATGTATATTCAGGGTACTATGGCGGGAAAATACGAGACATCCATAAGGAAAGAAAATACTGTTGCCAAGTCAAATGAAGACACGTTGTGGTTGGCCAAAATTTACGAATAATTTTTGGTGGAAAATCTCGAGAATCAATTCGTTAAAGACAACGAGCGGCTGGCGATTGACTTGGCCCAACCTAGTCATAAAGAATGCCAAACCCTTTTTCCTTTCGTCGCCAATATCACTGAGGTTCAACTTTTTACACTGTGGGAAACCTTATTGCACGAAGGTGCACTGTCTTCCAATGAAAGCACATTGTTTGCCGGAGGTGTAGTGGACACTACAGTGTACAAACATAGACATAGCACTACCATGGCCCGTATGTCCCATCTGAGACTCCCCAAAATAACGCTTAACCAGTTGCTCCTTTCCAAAATACTACCGATTGCAGTGGTCCGGATTATCCAGACCGCATTATGGAACCTTGGCCGTCTATCACAGCAAAACGTAGTTTACGGGTATTTTAAAAGGGTAATTAAGCATATCATCGAGTCTAAGGATACTGCCGCAGAAGCAGCACGTAGAGCTACCAATGCTCGTAGCCAGGCCTTCGCATATCTCGCGTTCGCGTATATTCGATCGGATAATACGGCGGTTGGTCAGATCAAGGCAATTTTCTATTCCACGACAATCCCCAGTAAACTTAGCGGGCCACTTACTATTGCCAAAACAAGTCTAGAGGCCGGGTTTCGACACCTGCATATTATCCGGGATGATTACTCAATGTGTGAATTTTGGCCATCATCCGTGTCGTCTTTGGGTAAAGCGTATTCCCCATTTCCTAAAAAGATAGCCTTGTCATTAACCAGGGAAGGAAACCCGATTCAACCAGTTCCATCTGCCTTGGTCACAAGTGAAATCCCGTCCAACGCCTTGTTGGATACCACGTACTTATGGAAGACTATCTCTAAATACAAATTCACGATCCTCCGCGCAAAAAACCAACCACTGGATCGTGGTGGATCAAAAAAACTAACGCGAGCACCCACTAAGTCAACTTAACCTTATTTAAAACTGTGCCGACCAATTTAGTTGAAAATGAATATATTATTTTAGAATCCCTTGCTAATGCTCTGCTTCGTAGCCCATTTTCGATATATACCAGCTGCTAATAAAATTCCGATTTTGGTACGCCTATTATTATCAGGGAGTTGTTTTGGAATCCCTGAATGGAAGGAAGTGGATATTTGTAGAGAGTCTGCTATGTGTCCTCTCTTACTCGTAATCTTATTATTATATTTTTAACCGATTCGGCAGTATCGTTATTAAATTAGTGTTTAGTTATTAATTGTACTAAAATTATCAGCCCGTCCACTTATTTATGGAAGGCTTCGAATATATTAAGGTACATTGACAGTTTACCTTCCATTTGGGAGAAACTAAGTGAAACTGGACTAGACTTTGAAGAATAGGCAATTGGCTAAACGGGTGCACTGTAATTTAAGAATGATGGGCAATTTGTGTCCCGTACCTCTGCTTCGAAAACCCGTGGAAAATGACTCGATACTTTCTAAAGGGGATCTTGCAAGCTGTTCACCCCCCGGCCACCAGGCCACCTTGTGCCTCCCCCCTGGACAGTATTCACGATTTAGTTGAACGACTAAATACCACTGCACCCTGGGTGAAAACGTTCCCCCAAATCTCAGATAAAATGGCCGTCATGGCCTTGTTGATAACCCCCAGACCCACATATTAACGTGATAAATGTTAATACCGTTGTACTCAGGTCGCAGTCAATGAAATCGACCCCCCACCTCCACATCCTAAACACTCTGTAAAGATAAAAGGTCCATTTCTCAACCCTGTCTGCCAAAGGATAAAGTAAGTTGGCATAGCAAACGGCGATTCCCTTATTGTTGAAAACAAACCTAAAGCTGTATGCGTATACTACTATTATTATAGGGAGGGCAAAGGCATGCCCACTCCATCTAGTCAATCTGGGAGGGTTCCGCGATTACACTGTAGCCAGGCCAAAAAGACCTCATATGTCCATTTTCGCTATTCCTTCAAAGTATGCAGCCACCGAATTTGTTCGAATGAAAGAAATGGCAATCTAGACCTTTAATGTGAATAATTATACAGGCTAGTAAATAAAATAAAATAAAAACAAAACGCATACGAAACCGAAAACACATAATAAAAATAAATAAGACGTGGTCAATAATAGACCGGAGCCAACAAAATAAATAAACGAACAAATAAGAGCAAAGTGCCATTTAAACGGCATCATCATAAAAACATTGCGCCAAACTATAATGCTAGCCACATTATGTGGGCAATCACGGCACAATTGGGCGTTTATAATAAATCAAAAATCCATGGTAACCGCATATGGTATATAGGCCTAGCCACTAAAGAGGCGGACGATATTGAAAGTAAGGCAAATGGACATGACCAAGCAACCGTATACGACCAGGGCCATGGATAGAAATTTGAGGACGGTCATGGGGGCGCGTTGGTGGATCTTGTAGAAGAATAGGCCGGGCAAAATAAAGGATATCGTGGTAGAGCCCGTTGAACCGACAAATGAGAGCACCAGGTCCAGCTGGGATACCGACATCGCCACCAGATACGAGAAAAACAGAATACAGATGGTCACGGCGATGAACATGCGGCGCGACATGGCAGGGGGTACAATGTTACCGGTAGAGGCTAACGACAAGGGTCGGGACCGACCGGAGTGGCCTCCCCCTCCCACCCGCAGTCCATCTTCGTCGTCGTCCTGCAGGGCTGCATAGCCACTCTGTTGCGCCTGGAGGTATTCGGTGGGAGCGGTCTCCATCTGGCGCCTTTGGGCCACGTATAGGCTGCCGTTGGGTAATAGAGTAGAGCCGGCATCAATAGACACATCCCCCCCGCCTAGAATCGGATGCCGACCGTCTAGTATCGGTGAATTGGGATCACTGAGACTTTTGGGGCGTTGGAAACGGGGTAGCACGTAGCCACAAATAATCTTGTCCAGGCAGGCCCGGCAAGGGTGGCATTGTAGAGGGTAGGAGAGCAGCATGAGTACCCCAATAGCCACTTGGCCCAACGTAACCAAGGGCCCGCTGTGGTACATGAGGATGATATTGGGCAATACGTCGTCGCCGAATTGGAGGTAGCCGAGAATGGCCACGATAAGGTAAGCCACGGTGGCTACGCTAATGGCCAAATGGATGGTACCTTTAATGTTACGGGGGGAGTTGTCCCGTAATTCGTTATACACACTAAAAATGTTCTGGTGGCAGGTGAATGCAAACACGAAAATGGGGAGGTTGGTGAAGAATTGCGGCGATAGTTTGATGAGGGAGACTCGGCCGGCGGGGACAGGGGTGCGGGCGGGGTCTAAGAAATTGACCAGCACAATGACCACCAAGTACAACAAGGCTACTAGTGCTACCATGGAGGTATAACGCAGCGAGTCTAGCCTACGCAAAAAGGCGAGGGGCGTGAGTAACAGAATGGCCAAGGTAATCCAGAAGCGACGGTCCGTCAGCAAAAGAAACAGGAACGAGGGGTCGGTTTTGGCGTACGTGACCACATTGAGAGGCTCGGGGATGAATAGGGCACTCATGACCTGGGGCATCACTTCACCGAAGATAATGAGGTACGAGATGGACACCCCAAAGCACTTGATAGCGATGGCCAGGTCGAAGAAGAGCGAGGCACCCGGGTAGGTCAACTGGCTCACGGTAAAGAAGGAGGCATGTCGTCCTTCCACAAAGCGAGCGCAGTAGCCCAGGAAGAAGAGGCCCAGGGCCGAAGCAGCGGCGGAAAAGAGAATAATCCAGCTCCCGAGTAGCAAGCCTACCGAGGCCATGGCAGTAGGCATGGCCAGGATACCCGACCCTAAAATGGTGTTACATAAATTGACCACGCATGAAAAAACGGTAGCAGTGGGCTCCTGGCCGTCGACGGAGGGGCCGCTGGGTGAGCGCGGGGGGGACAGGGAGTCGGCCTCGTCGTAGTCGACGGACTCGGCCGATGAGCGGTGCAAATGGGGGGCCATTGGCCGGGAGGGAATCCCTATACCCTCCTCGGGGGGGTCGCCGCCACCAGTTGAGCCACCGCTCCCGGTATCGATGCGTCGCAGGGTAGTGTGTGAGTGGGAGTTCTTGAGGCGGGCCGAGGTACTAGATGCTACCGAGGTCACCGAATGATTGGATTTGGTCCGGGTTACGCGGGGGGCCGACTCTACGGGCCGCGCGGGGGCATTTCCATCGGGTACTTGGTTTCGCAGGGGTGGCCCGGCCGTGGAAGGGGCCCTTGTTGACATTCTATTGAATAGTAGTAATAATAGAAATAGATTTTTAAATAAAAAAATAGAGCAGGAGTCGGAGAAACAGGGAATATCCGAATATAGACTAAAGGAAAATGGTTAGGCAGTGGTGTACCTCTTTCTGGGGTGGAAGTAAACGCAGAACTGGGGACTTCTACCGTTGGCTATAGATAACAAGCCACACTTCAATAATAGTAATAATAATAAAATTAAATGTGGGCAGGCACTTGGATGAGAAAGGGAAGGACCAAAAGTGGATAAGGACTAAAGTCAAGGGCAGATGACCAACCGGTTAACGACGAAGACTGGAGTCGAGGCAAAAATAATAATAGCAGCAGTTGGTCGTCGTCTAACTCGGGCAATTTCAAGGTAGTAGGGGGAGAATGTGGAGAGAGTGGGAGAAGGAGGAAGTGAATGTGGTGGTGGTGGTGGGGATTCCTTCTCTCAGGCACAGCAAAGTGGCAGTCCCAGTGGGGAAAGGCTTGTCAAGTAAGTCAAGCAGAGGGAATTAAATCGAGGTTGTGTGGGTGGGGCGCAGCTCCGGGCGGGTCCAGATAGAGAGGGGATACGTTGATTTGTAGGTAAAGGTGGACTGAACTCGGGCTGCTAAAGAGCCCCGAGATAATTAAATAATGGCGTAAATATAATCGTTAAAGAAGCGAGAGAAAGAGAGGGAGGGAGAGAATATGAAATCAATTATCGGATAGTCAACCCGCCCTGTGTTATATATAAATCTTTTCTCTAACGGCCTAGGTCAGCTTTATATTAGTTGGTGCATAGAGGGATATTGTGAAGTATATGCGCATGTATGCTATAAATGCTATAAATTTTTTTATATGGAAAAAACTAGGATAGGTGCCTATAGTATCTGAGGATATAGCAGCAGCAATAAAAGTTATTATATGTATATGGCGCGCTTTATAAGCGGGGAAAAGCGTAAAGGAGAAGGGGGGCACTCGGAATATATGGTTGGCCAATATGGGTGGTTAGTTATATATAGTAGGGACTTTTCCATCCCTCATTCTCTAAATGTCGGTCCAATCAAATTAGAGAGAAACCAGTAGTAGCTAGGTAGGTGAATGGGCAAATAACTAATGGAGAAAGAGTGATGGTGGATCCCCCCCTTCACCGCGCCAATTTTTTACATAGCGCGGTGATTAAAAACGACCTTTAGCTGGTATTCCTGCATTCCGCAGAGTAATAAGGGCAGTTTCCCCAGCCTACTCCATAGTTTTTAGTCTAATGGCATCGATCATTCCAGTGGGGGCAGTGATATATTAATTGCCAAAGGAAGCGGGGCGTATCTGGGCATTTTTATTAGGCCATCAACCCTGCCGAAATAGCGAAACAATTGGTTAGGCCAACTAAAAGCCAGGTAAAGACTCAACTAACCCGAAAAATGGCCAGGAAGTTGGGACCATTCCCTCTCCCCCGGCAATTTCATATTCACTTCTACCCCACCGACCAAGCTATATAAACAATAGAGCGTCACATTGTTATTTTCCAGTCCTCACTAAAGGGCTCGGCTCGCTGGGACATCGATTAAGCTGTATGGAATTAACCATCTATAGTCCCATGACAACAAGACCATGTGTAGTAGAGGTGGTGGGTGATGCGCCCAGCCTTGCGAAATTTAGCCAATCTGAGCCTATGGCTTTATCGGATTGAGCCTGTTCCATATCTGTTGTGTTTTCGGAACTCTGCGCTATTAGGTCCAAAGAGATAGGCGGCTATTTATGACCCAGCTGACTTACCCATTAGCCGTATGAACCAGTCTGGGCTGGAGGTGCGCGTACAGCCCCATAACTATGCGGCCGACAACTACACTACCCTTTGGCCTTTATGGCGCCAATCTCTCTCGTTCGGCCACTAGCGTGTGGCGTCCGTTGGTCGGGGACACCCGTTCATGTATCATTCCAACTTGACCCCTTCCACCACGACCCCCACACCTCTTTCTCTCTCTACCCTCTCCGCAACCTTGGTCGGGCTGGGTAGAACCATAACCGAAAATAATATTAATATAGAGAAGGCCCTTTTAACCCATCCTCAGCGACTTCACTGGCTAATATCACCTATATACAGCAGAGCGTATACCCCGGGTGGCGTCGTTCGGGGAAGACGGTACGGCCTGGCCTAGATAGTGAAACCCTCGTCCATCGGTTGGACTGCAGGGCCCTTTATGGGTGGCGGAAAGTTAATTAAACAGCCGAGCATCCGAAACAGTGGACACGCGTTCCAGTGATACAAAGGGAAAAGGCCGGATAATTCTACGAAGTGGAGTCGAGTGTATGGGTGAGTGAGTGAAGGAGTAAGAGTGGTTAATGATTAATCGGGCTTCGTTACGCCAGCTAAATCGGCTCCAGAGCGAGCACTATCCTCCCCAATACGGGAAAATGGGCGGGGGAAGTAGCGGTGGATGTGGTGGATATGGGGAAGGGGGGCAACGCCACTGGGCTTGGTTACCCGAAAGCCCCCGCCCCTAATGGCCGGACCATATCGGTGGGTATTTTTCCCACAGCGACCACCCAATTTCGCGCTATTACTTGCTGGTTGATGAGATCGTATCCCCCATGTTCCTCCGCTTATCCTCACCTATGGTTTAACCCCAATCGGCCCTGCAAAGGGCGTATACACCGCTAAGTTCGGTTCAGCGGAACATGGAGATAATCAAATGACGGTTAAGTTATCTAGGCCGCGGCAAATTGCTCATTCCTCCTCCCCTACATTCCACAGCTCGGCCTCTTCCTCCCTGGTAAATGGAAGCCAACGGCGATAACAAGGGGAGACTGGCAAATTCTCCCCAATTCCCTAAACAGGCACACCACTGTCACACTCCAGGTTCCCAGTAGCCGATAACTCAGCCCCCATTCGCTTGACTAATGATAGGCATGTCACAACAGTATCATCATTCGGTACCCGCGACCATGGCGGTACAACTGATCCTCCCCCCCGCCCATATTATAATTGAAATAAAGGTGAAACATGGATAAGCCGTAGATAGCGGCTATGCCCATTCTGGGTGAAGGAGGGCATACCATAAAATGAAACGTCAACCACCTTGTCAACAGCTAATACGAGGGCATCTAGCCAAATTCGGGAGATTGTGGTTGGGGTAGTTGACGTTTCACCAACCCACCGGTATAGAGTGTGCTAGGTTAAAATTAATCCAGTGACTAAATCGGGGCACTTAATAATACCACAATCATACGGAAAAAGGGCGCGGAAATCCGGCGAGAGTGTTGTGTATATATGGGTGTGTGTATTGGGAGGGTCTGTTCACTGAATTTACCGGTGGGATTTACAGGCGTGCTACAACGGTTCGGGAGCCGAGTTTTTGTGGTTCGGAAGTATTTTCGGTATAGAAGAAAGTTTCCCCGTAGTCAAGGGACGGGTGCTGCAAGATCTACGATGGGATAGGCGTATGCCGGTTGTATGATGCTACCCCGTGACTACTGTGGGTGGCGGCTCCCTTGATTCTAGGTGTGGAGGAGAATACACGAACGATGTAGGCTCCGCTCATTTATGGACAATGCTGGCGAGGACTACATACCATTCGGCAGACCTCCATAGTAGTTATAGTCCAAATACACACACACCTCTCCCAGTCGATTGGCCGCTCGTTGTCGTTACGTAAAGTGGGGCTATTCATTGCCGTGTAGCTGTATTAGGAAATGGGAAGGAAACTGCTCCGTAGCTTGTTCGATACGGGGATGTTTGGTAAGTCAATGAAACCCGCCAACCTCGTAAAATGCCAAGGGTGGGTGTATACTAGACCATCATATATACCCCGTCCGAGATTCCCAGACTGTGTTATATCCCCTTGTACTTAAGGGTGGGCCTGGTCTTAAAGACTCCATGGCGGGAGGCATCACTTCTTTCCAGTCCAGTTGGGCTCAGATGACACTGATTAGGAATCTGTTTGCTCATTCCACCTCCCAGAGTATGTGGAATGTAGAGAGAGCCACCACATCTCTACAGTGGTGGTATACTACGCCCCATGCCTGGGGTGAGGAAAGTATTGGCCATGAATGGATAGAATCGTATGACCACAAGTTCACACATGCCTTCTTTGCTTTAGGACAGACGAGGCAGGTTATTATTAATCAATGAATGAATCAAGGGAAAACTATCTGTAAAAATGAGGTGACACGCACCTTCCAAACTACCCAAACCGATTGGGAAATAGCCAGTGGTGCTCATCAGCCCGGTTGGTAAACGGACTATACCGCCCGTGTAGAGATGTATATAATCCAAAATAATCATATACGCATATTTATATCAATGTGGGGAATCCCTGGAGTGGTTTTGAGGTATATTTTCCAAGCAAGATCAATTGGATAGCCGGCTGAGCTGAAGGGTGTTCCGGGCCACCTGCGATAAGCGCCCGGTGGAATAGTACATTTTTTGAACGGCGGCTGAATTCACTGCACTATACTGCAGGTACCCATGACCAATTTCCCGTGGGCCGTAGGATGCAGACCTACATTTGCTTTGCCAAGTAACAACGGCAAGACAATGTGGGTTGACCCTTACTAGTCTAGATAGTGTGCGCGGGGAGTAAAAATCCTCATCCAGTCATATTGCATCCCTGGTCCCTGTTTAGGTGTTGGTGGTGTGATAAACACGGGAGAAGGGCCCATACTACTCTAATTGCCTAAATCCCCATGAAGGATATTATTCATACGAACAAGCTAATTGATGCATGAGCCAGTAGTAGTCCCCTAGTAGGACTGGGGGCGTTGGTTGTGAAGTTAGCCGGGTTCCACTGAAGGGAAATCCCCCTGAACTAATAGCTTCGAAACACATAACTTAGCCGATGCCACACCCTCTATTGCTCTCTATATATATTTCATGTATTTGTATTCCGGGGGATATTATCCCCGCCATAGGGCTGGATGGGAAAAAGGGTCGTCATGGTGGGGTAGTAGGGCGCATGATCGGATTAGACGATTAAAACGCCCTTCATTGGTGTGCAGCCCTTAAAGGCACTACTATAGCCATCGGCATGAAAGGCGGAACTTTAATCAATGACCCCCCAGTAAAAAAAGACATTTTCCTGTAGATTAAAGTGGGTGGGGGACGAAACGAGACAAGATCAGTATTAGAAAGAGGAGGGGCCCAACTCGGCTTAATTAGACCGTTTCAAGGAACTCGCGTTTCACATGACGGCGGTGTGCCGAATGAATGAATGAATGAAACGAAAGGAAAGGGAAAGGGCAATATATACACATACATATATCTATATTGCACGGGATAAATCAAGAGGGAATGCTGGGTAATTAATTTTCCCCGCCTCTCTGCGGCCATGTTGGCGGGGCAAATGGACTCATTAGCGTGGCCTAAATGGTTGGCTGGCTCGTACGGCCTAGTGGTAATAGACCAGAAGAAGATCGCGCGTTCTTTCCTCCCACCCAGGGCAGGGCAGGGGCCGCCGCTGTTTTTTTGGCCGGCTGACCAACCGCCCCTCAAACCCTCTGTAGTGCCTTTTCCCGCTGCCAAATCACCCTATCACTGCCACTCCTCCATTTCCGGTACTATGCACCCTATACTCCCGTGCTACCTATTCCTAGCGAGCCCTTTTCCGGGATATATAATCCCCGGCCCTTCCCTTCCCAAATCACCTCGAACTCACTCATAGATACTCACGACTGCCCGCATTTGCCTGAACTTCCTTCTCCTCCTCCCCCTTCCTTACCTTACCCCACCCCCCCTCTTCTCTCCCCTCCCTCTCGTTCTCAAAATGGCCAACCACCCCACTGCTTGCTCCTGCGGCGGCTCCGGCCAGGGCTGCTCCTGCGCCAGCGGCTGCTCGTGCTCCCGCGTCAACAACCAGTCCCAGGCCTGTCCCTGCGGTGAGACCTGCGGTTGCGGTTCCGCCTGCAGCTGTGGTAGCGACTGCTCGTGCAAGAGCTGCAAATAAATTATAAACCCCACCCATATCGCTGTCAGTCCGTCCGTTCGTTCGTCCATCCCTCCCTCCTTCACCGCCTTGCCAGTCTGATGACCAGAAGTCCTCTATGTTTCATCCATGGTGAATAATCATCCCCCTTCCACTTCCCCTTCTTCCACGTAAATCGTGGTCGACGATTCCATCCCGCTTGGACAAGTCATTGGGAGGGTGTGCTAGGCAGTGGCGTCGATTAAACATGTATATCTGATATTGCCGGGTCCGAGATACTCCCCCTTCTCTAACTTATAACCCACCTTTATCATACTACTACGATTTCTAAATACCCGGGGGTCTGTGGCCCTATTACATATATATGTATTACAATCCTGTCTATAGCCTTTACATATAGTATACATATATAAATTCATCTAGTTCCCGGCCTAATTCATCGTATGTGCATATGTAAAGGGAAGCAAGTCGTCTATAGCTAGTAAGTGATCTTGGAAGGATATAAGAGTACGTGTGCATGTGTGGGGCGGAAGAGGGTTAGGTTGAGTAGCAGCAGTTAATTGAGGTATTTCACCAGGTTTTTCATGACCGTCTGTACGAGCATCTTAGTCTGGTGCAGCACCTTACAATGTCCGAGTGCTCACCAGTACTTAGCCCGTTCATTATTTTGAGAGAAGAGGGCAGCAATTAAAACTAGTCCGGATAAATTGGTATGAGAAAACCGAGACCGTTAAGAACTTGTCGTAAAGGTACGTTAAATATTTATTCCGACGTTTCTAAAAATTAGGGATGGGAGAAAGAGGGGGGAGAGAAACGGCGTAATCGCGTAGTCTTATACAGACCAACCCCCCCCCCGGTATAGGGCAGGGTGGGTTGTCGAAACGGCCAATTTGGCTGATACAGCCGGTACCTCCTTTCGCAAATAATACCCCACTCCTTGACCGTACCATTAGTACACATTGTAAATAGGGAAATAGACACCGGGTTCGTGTTCCTGAAGTTCTTCGGATATGGTGTACTTGTAGCCCTTGCCGGGCAGTGGGGGCAGGTGGGTCTCGGAGAAGAGGGGTTTATCCAAAGCCTGGATAACTGCCGTTAAGTTGGCCGTCGGAGTCAGCTCAGCGGAAGCCGAAGTGGCCGTGACATCAGCAGCAGCAGCAGTGGCGGCAGCGTCAGTATCCTGGGCAGGTGCGGCAATGGTTTCAGCAGCCGGCGCGGCGATCATCTGGGCCACATCGGTTTGGCTGTAAAGTGCGAGCCGGGGGTAGTTGCGGCGCACATCGCGTTGCCAGTAGTAGTTGTCGGAGACGGCGAAGGCCTTGGTTACTTTGGGTACGTACTTCTTCTGCGAGCTTAATAGGTGTACCAAATTCCGGTACAGGTGGATAGGATGGAGTTGGGAGGGGGGGTGTCAGTTAGATTCCATGTTAAAACAATAAATCGGGTCCTTTTTGGTGGTGATAAATGGGGGACAGTCGATCAGTTCAAGACAATTAATCAAGTTTACAGTTGGACAAAAAAATTCCCTCCAAGACACATTGGACTTAGGTTGTTTCGTTTTAAAAAATACATACTATTTGGATAAAGTCGTAAATGCATAACTTACTCAGGAGACGGCTTGCGGTAGGTACCTGGGTTGAACATGGACTCGGCAGCATTGGGGTTCTTCAATACAAAAGATAGGTGATTAAATATATCCAGGAACGAGGTAGGGCAAATATTAAATTAAAATTACGGTTAATGCCACAACTAAGAGTATCAGTAACAAGCCCGGTAAATTACGGGTACATGGTGCATTGGGTGGGGCACATTTCCAGTGATGGGGGGATAACATTGTCAGTAGGGTGGCGGTTGGGGCAGAGTGCAATTTCGACACTTGGGCCAACTATTGCAGCATTCGTTGGGGGGAGAAGAGGTGGTTGAGACTATCCCAATCGAAAGAACCACCGCGAGAGGTTAGGCGTGGCCCCGATTAAATCATAAGTAGGGAGTAAACCGAAAGAATATGACGACCCAACTGCGCAACCAGGGATTCGTAGACAGGGTTTGCTTATTGAAGTCTAGTAATGTGACGGTTGAAAAGCAATGCACTTACCACCACCAAGTATTTCTTCACGGTGTTCCAGAATTTGCTGCTCATGATGATATAAGTGGGGTGATTATGGGCCGTAGGAAACTAAAATAGAGGGAAATAACGAACAATGGGGAGCTCTAATGAACCATGAATAAATAGAAGTGGGGGTGAGGAAGCAAGGCACTGGGAGGAAGTCGACTGATCCACATGCCAGCATTCAATTCCCTTTCACAATCAAGGAGGACATCCCCAAACCTCTGCTCTATTCCCAGTGGGGGAGAGTTTCAATTTCGACAGTCTATATAGGCGATGGGACGATTATATGATGCCTATGGGATTTTTGGGATATTTCCATAAACAAACCAAGGCCAATATTTAAAGCTCAGTTTGTATTGCTGCAAAGTGCTGGATTGGGTGAGGTGAATTTTTATACTGATTTTTGTCATGTACGATCACTTCCATAAGTATTCATGTTGTTATTACATAAATATTGCTATCTCCCCCACGAAGTATTTTGCCATCACCTCTGAAACCATTGGTGAGAAGCAATCACCGATAATGAGACCAACCAGTGCGAAAAGCAGAGGATGTCAATGGCAAATGACCTTCTTAGCCGGTGATCGCGTGGACACTTTCAGCGATATTACGGCTAGTTTTGATGAGCGGTGCATCAAAGCCCGCCGGTTTTATTCTCTAAAACGGGAAGCATAACCTCAGGTACGATACTGGACACAACTTTGAGCATGGCTCTGAGAGTCCATTTTCATCTATATTGTACGTTACAATTATTCGCTTCCGAGTATTTCTTCATCAAATTATTACATAAACCGTTTTCGAGTCGATCTTATAAAGTAGTCGTGTCTGTCCATTAATTATAAAAAGGAACCCGAAAGAATAAAGTCGTAAGTAGTCAAGGTTTCTCGATTCTGTCATATTTAATTCAAGTATGTCGATTTGTTCGAGTTCTTTATAAATAGTTTAATAATCGTTAAAAAATCATGATGCCCCGCATATCCCATCACCCTTCTGTCTTTCCGAAAGTGACAGGGTCGCTACTATCGGATATGGCCTTGTCCCTGTTCACCCAGCCTATACTCCCGCAGGAATGGTGTGTTGTCACAAACTCTCCGCCCAGGCCTGATTATTCTCAACCCGAAAAGACCACTTTGAATCCTCCCGGGCGCCCGGGATATTGCTGTAAAAGTTCATAAAATTTTTCCCCTTTGAGATGAAATTGGAAAACAAAAATTGGGGGGATTGAGATAAAGGATACAGCCATGTCCACCAAACGGGAGATTTCGACTAACAAAAGTGTCCGTAATACGACTTATTTACTGCTATTGTGAGGTATATGGGCTCCGGTTTCTCGGGCTCGCCACTTAAGTATTATTTATCTTGTCACTAGCCATTAATGACCTATATAAACCCCCGGATAGTATCCTATATATATAGTTTTTAACTAAATATCCTACCGTTTACAGTTTTGGGTGCATGTGTCCCAGTTTTATAACAACTGAATAGGATCTTGGCAAGAAGAGAAATAGTTAACTTAAGCGCGGAATTATAACTAGCCGCTACTATTTTAGCCGGGATTGGCCTTCTCGATTTCACGGGCCATAGAAGCAGATACCTTGTCGATATATAATTGACACAACCCCAACCATCCCACGTGTTATATCCAGTTTAACTTGTGTGGCAGCAATACATTAGGCCAATAGCCACCAATATTAAGCAGAGCGATATTTTAATTGCAAAGCACATGCAAATAAATAAAATGGAGGGAGCAAAGCGTAATAAATCATACCCTATAGTCGGGAACTTGGGGGCTGCTGCTTTATTAAATATTCCTAACAGTAAGAGCAATGGGACTGCGTATACTAGTTTATGGGATAGACACAGTGGGGAGGAACACTACTATGCCAGAGTACACCCTATATGAACAAATTATCTGCAAAAATCCTTTGCTCAAAGGTCCACAGTTACCCATTAGGACTAATACTCCAGCCACCTGAATTTTAACCCGTTTGTTTCTGATAACAGAGGCATCATTTCAAGCCAGTCTTATTAATCAGTTCGGCTGTTTTGTGGGAACCACAATTGGCTTTTAGTGACAATACCATCCTGCCTA
Organism: Dimargaris cristalligena; assembly: GCA_027576995.1. Taxonomy (NCBI): domain Eukaryota; kingdom Fungi; phylum Kickxellomycota; class Dimargaritomycetes; order Dimargaritales; family Dimargaritaceae; genus Dimargaris; species Dimargaris cristalligena. The sequence continues at coordinate 24,820 of JANBQC010000406.1, forward strand.
CCAAAGTGATACCCCAATTAATGAATGAATATTACTGTCCAGATGCAGCAACAAAAAACAGGGTAATGAACCTAGTGAATTAGTTTTGCAGACTATGCCCCATAGGCTAAACAAATAAAAATACAAACTATAATAAAGATAAGTAGCTAAATATAAAAGCCTATAATTGTCTATTAGGCCCAGAAGACTCTGCCCCTACCCTTTCATGGCTGATTGAAAGGAAGGCTATGTTCCCTCCTATAGACTTGGAATGGTAAATTTCATTCCCAAACTCAACTCCCTCTTTTGTTTTGCCACCTATTGGACCATCTAATCCATCCTAATCTGGATACCTTAGTGTCTATCCTTATTAGGCCTTATAGTACCATATTAACCTTCCTAAGGCCACCCCCAGTACTATGGGATCACCCTATGCTATATAACCTTTCCTCTTCCAGACTTTCCCTCTTTTCACTAATCACTCAAGTGCTAATCCAAAGACTCCTCCAGTTATCATCAGAGTCTTCCAGACTCTAACAGCTGTCTGGTTAGCCTATTTTACCATACCCTAGCCTTAGTAGTATCCTTCCCCCAGGGCCTCCCTCTAGAGTTACCCCCACATATATATAACTGGGCCCTATTGGGACTGGTTAGACTCCCCAGCTTATTCTTACTCCCTAGTTTATCCTAATAAACTCTATATATGCCTACCCCTCTTGTACTGACTAGTAAGTGTGCTCACTACATGTCCCTTACCTGTACCTGTATTTTGTAGCCTTTAGTAGTTAGTACTGTGCCCCCTCACCTAATACTAGGGCCCACTTGACTAAGCCCAAGCCCCATCTACCATTAGAAGCCTATCCTTGGGACTCTTAATGGACTAAGAGTAGTTAACCTGGGTGACATATATGTATATATATATAATTAAAGAGCTGAATGAGCCAGGGTGCTGGTGTATAGTGGGTAGGCTGAGTGGAAAAGTGCAACCCCAATGTCTTGGGCTTAAAGCTGATATAAGTAGCACAG